>JAOUZG010012368.1:945411-966612 GCA_026289955.1 Argiope argentata | reverse complement strand
TACAAATAGAAATGTAATACAATACAAATACAATGAAAATACAAATAAAAATGTAATACAATACAAATACAATGAAAATACAAATAGAAATGTAATATAATACAAATACAATGAAAATACAAATAAAAATGTAATACAATACAAATACAATGAAAATACAAATAGAAATGTAATACAATACAATACAAATAGGAATGCAACAAGATTGCTGACATAAGTTGTTGCATTTTGGAATGGCCGTGTTTAAATGCATGGTTATGCACAAAGCGACAGATGATCGGCCGATTGAAGGAGTTTATTCAAACTCTGATTAAATCCACAGAGCTAAAATTGTGTACAAATCTTATTTCACTAGCTTTTAACGTTCTGTGGCTATCTTATTTAATTGCTCTCAAACAGACATATAAAAAACTTCCGATTAATGCACTTCCTTTAAGCTTTTAAAAAACAATTGATAATTAAATTGTCTTGTTTGCTTTTTCTTTTCATCAGGGAAGTGTGAAAGGGTGAGATTCATCAAAATATCGATGTCGAATTCTTTTCGAATCTTCGAATGTTTTTCAATGTCAACAAAACATTTCTTATACTTTTTACATTAGAAAGGGGGGAAAAAGAATTTTATATAAAAACTCCAAAAAAGAAAAATACAATTTTCCAGACTTGAACACTTTTTCAATTAAAGTATCAAATTCCGATGAAGTTTTCACTTATAAATGTTTTAGATTTAATTTTTAAGAGAGGAAAATGAAAGTTTTCTTTTACAATGTTGAAAGAGACTGATACAATTTATTTTCTAGAAAATCTTTCAAATCAAACTTTTGATAATATGACAAACAAAAATAGTTTTATCTTGAAAGAATAGTATTTAAATCATAACTCAATACCGAAAACTTCGTATTTAAATTAATTCTGGTGCAAGTGAGGGATATATTTCGTTGCTTATTTGATCTATTTCAACATCATAAAAATTAGTTAAAGACATTTTATTAATACATTTCTGACTTCACTTATTTAAAGCATAGAAAGAGAAAATAATTCAATTCGTTAAAAAATTCGAACGCGATATTTTGGTGAATCATCGTGTTCCAAATCTCGCTGAAACGGAAAATCTTATTTTTTCTATCATAACTGTCTGTCCGTTTGTAGATGAGTTTGATAATTCAGAAACCTTTTGAGCTACACAGATGAGGTTTGGAGAATAGGGTTATACCACATTTGAAAATTGCTATCAAATTTCGAACTAAATTCGTATACGTTTGTATGGAAGTCTGCCTGTCTCACGAAACACGAGGATTATTAAATATAAATTGATTCGAAGATAAATTATGTTTCCCAGATTTAACATTTGAATCGTAGATCAACCAACAAAGTATAAGATCAGCCAAATTTGTCAAAGAGTTGGCAATACTGCGTCTATTCTTCCGCCTAAACATAAAATGAAATATCTCAAAAATGCAATGATTTAAATAAGTTAAATTAAATATCTGAAATTTAGAGTGTTAGTAACTACAATTGTTGTTTAGTGTCAAATTTTAGTTTCCCGTGATCGTAAAAAATATCATTCCAAATAATGCCACGAAAATCCTCCCAAGAATGATGCAAATAAAATATAGATTTTATTTTCTACGAAACGTGTATTTAATACACACAATACAAACTATAAATACACAGCGAATTAATACTATTCAATCCGCTAATTAAGGGTAACAGCAAAGCACTTGTTAGAACTCACGCCAAAAAGAATAGACGTTCTATTCAACAAGCCAGCTATTGCAACTCTCTTTCTGAGCCTACTATCTCATTGCTCCTCCTACACTACGCCTTGTATAGCATCCTACTAAAGTGGGCGGGGCAAAGGCAGACACAACGCGGACGCTCAAGACAAGTGTGGGAATTTCTCCAACATTCCTTAGGAACAAATCGTTATTTCTTAGCTTCAACTGTACATTTTAGCATGTAATAAAAACCCTTAGTGACCTCATTATATCGCCAACACACCAACATCGCCAAGTTAGTCAAATATGGCGACGTCCTGTTGGAAATGCGTTAGAACAGTCTTTTCTCGCCCACGCGTTATTTCATTACAAATAATTTTATATGCAATTAAACTATTTACAAATATTTACATCTAATTTACACACAATTCATTACAATATGTATTTGACTTTCTAGTATTTCTTTATTAAAAGCATACCAGTGATTTCATCTTAGATTCAGCAAAGATTCGATAATGCATGACTATTTTTATTGGAATTCACAGCTTAAACTCCACGATTTTTTTTCGGGAAGAGGATAAAATCTTTATCTGATAGTAAATTTTCGGGAGACTAGAGCCGTTACCAAGCGGCAGTTTTTTTGTTTTTTTGTTTACCTCAAATTGTTTTTCTACTTGTAAGTTTTCAGATAACTTTTTTCTTAAGATAATTATTAACTCACATCACTTGTATAGAATCAAAACTAAATTAAATTATATAAATTTATATTTTAATGCAGAAATTTGTATAACAGATTTTAGTTACTAAGAATACAAAAATTTCTAATATTTTCTAGATTTTTGAAAAAAACGAAATGAGAAAAAAAAATAATTTCTATCTTTTCGAATTCAGTCAAGTGAAAAGTAATATAAAAAACAATTTTTTACAGCCAAGTCCTACTTTGAATATTAGAAAAAAATGATTTTTTTATTTGACTTACTTTTTTATTAAATAATTACATTTGTTCTTGAGTTCTACTTTACAACGGAAGGAGGGATGCAATAGCTTCTAATGGACCCCTGAAGACACGAAAAAGATCCCCTTCGTCTCAGCACTCCTAGTGATATAACTCCCGACATGGAGAACTTTGTGACCAGGTTCGAACTCGCAGCACAAGGGATGCGAAACCAACGTCCTGCGCCAACTAGACTATCCCGACCTAACAATTATAACTACTATAAAGGTGAGAAAATTAGTTCTTAATTAATTAATAAAAAATTAATGAATTAATCTTCGAAAAACTGCATTAATATCAAATGTCATCCACTACAAGTTTAAAAAGATTTACTTGAACTTGAATGGATAAATAAAAAGTATTTTATTAACGATTGCAAATGTAAACTATATATATATATATATATATATATATATATATATATATATAAAGAGAGAGAGAGAGAGAGATATGGAGAGTGTGAGCTAATAGTAGGAATTGAAACATGATACAAATTTTTCGATTATTGACAAAATCAAACAAAACTTACAATGCAACAAAAATAAAGCAAAATGATTTATTATACACTAGATACCCAAATTTAACCATTTTTGCGGAAAAATATAGAAATAAAAGCAGGCATAATCAAATTTTTTAATACAAGATACAACTAATTTCGGTTATTCCAATTTCTTTATTGAGTCTTTTAATCTAAATCTAATTATAACATTCTCCTACACCACTTTTATTACATTTTTATCCTAGTGAATCTTTAATAGTACTTTTTCTAAAACGAGAACCCTTCAAGAATTAAATTTCCAGGCGCAGAGAGCCCGAAATTACCACATTTTATTCAGTGCTCATCTTTATTTCTTCCTATTTTTTGATGAGTTACAAAAGATGTAGGTGCTTCAAATCAGTAATGTTCCTTTTATTGTTTTGCAAAGGTTTATTTGGGGATAAAAGTTGTTTAATGAAGGGGAAATTTAATCATTGTGGGATTGTTCAATTGTTTTGCTTATAATTTATATGATTTTCGGAACCTGTTCTACTATTATAAATGTGGAAGTTTTGATGAATGGATGATTTGAGTCAAACACGCCAGAACGGCTGAATGAAACTGGATGAAATTTAGCACAGATATAGTTTACAGTTTACAGAAGAACATAGGCTAATTTTTATTCCGGTTAATTGAGTGGTTAATTATTTATTAATTAAAAACTAACTTTCCTAATTAGAATATTCATTAACCCACAGATAAATGAGTAAGGCTTCAGTTTGTTTTTTTCTCACATTTATGAGGTTAGGCTTAACATGTTTCCACTGGATTATTTCAAACGATTCTTTTCATTTTCTTAGTGTTTGATGCATTTAAAATGAAACATTGTTAATTAATTGAACTTTCGGATTCATTCTGAAAAACTTTTAAATCAAAATAAAGGAAATTTAAACTTTCTAATCTGTATTGCGTTACCCTAACTGGTGTAGAAAATTCATGCATCTGCGTTGTCCCAATTGGCGTCATTTTCCACACATACACATCAAAATTTCCACGCGTATGAAGTCTCGGGTAAAGGCTAGTATAAAATAAATTAAATGTCGAGTAAGCTTAAGATTCCAGATTTGCTACGTAGTTATTAAAATCATTTAAATTTTTAATTGTAATCATTAAAATTAAAAAAAAATATTTTATCCCATTTGCTTTCTAGGTATATTTGCTAGTTAACTTTTGAGCTATTATACTTGAATAAATGGCAATAAACATGTTCAATAGTTTGCAAAGGACTTGGACATTTTGAGTTATTTTAGCCCTAAATCTGAAGATTATATTATGAAATCAATTTTAACACATTTGGTACTTATCATTCACCGATTATTGATATATTTTTGGTTCTTATCACGTGAATCATTGGTGATTAAAAATATGCTATTCAATTCCTACTATTAGTTCATATTCTCCTCATATATATATCTTGTTCAAATTTTCAATCGCTAATTAAATACTTTTTATTCGTCCACTCAAGTTCTAGTACATTTTTTAAAACTTGTAGTGGATGACACTTGTTGTTAAAATAATTTTTTCAAACATTAATTCATTAATAAAATATAATTCATTTCTGTTAATTTAAATAGAGTTTTAGCGGTTTGTAATGAAAATTGAAATCAACATACAGTAGCTCAATTTGTAATGCGAAGATTTCAGTATTTTTAGAGTAAAAGTAAAGAATGCGAGTTAAATTCTAGTGAAAATCAATAATTGTTTGATCAATTATTTGTATTAATTGTAATTATTTAATAAAAAGTAACTAAAATAATAAAAAATTGTTGACCTAAGTAGGAACTGATTTGAATTGTTTTTATATATTACTTGATTTTCTATTTACATCATCAGTGATTGACAACATATCTTTCTTTCAAGCCTAACTAATCGCTGTTTATTGGTCTTTCATATTATGTCAGTCCAGAGTGACTAATGGGGACTAAATGAAAAGGATACTACCAGCACCGGGGATTGGCGAGATCCAAATGAATGAACGCTAATCATTGACTGATGAACAGTATATATATATATATGTGTGTGTGTGTGTCAATAACTAATGACTAATATGATCTAAGCACAGAGTTTGTATCCAATCACTGATGATCTTCAATCTGATCTAATTTTTAAAAAAATGTTGCTGGCGTCCTGGCGTAGAGGTAGCGCGCCTTCCTTGTGATCTGGGCATCCAGGGTTCGAGTCCTGGTTCGGGCATAGTTATTCTTCTGCGTACTATATGTGAGGCGTGTGAATGTGCCCCCTTCACCCATAAACATGGGTTGTTCAAATGAATGTGATGAGTGTGTAACTTATGACGTACTGTTGGCCCTAGTTAGCGCTACTTCAAACAAGAGACGCTTATTTCGGTTTAAATCCGTGATGCATCAGAGACGTCACCATGGTAAATGCCATTAGAAGCAACAACAACAAATCTATACATGAATACACTTTACAATGTTATATATATACTCTTTATATATTTATACAACTTATAAGATTACATTGTTTTTTACGAAATTTAATTAATTTAGTGACCATAAAAGAACCTGTCTAAATATAAATTACAATAAATTCTTTAATGATTATTTAAAAGTATTCTTGAACAAAAACCAAAGACAGCTGGCTGATGAGAACTTTCTAAAAGTAAACAGAGCAAAGATAGTAATAGAAATATTCAAAAAATATGCTTATTATATAGTATTTTCTCAAATTATGTATCTATCTCTGGAAGGTAGTATTATGATGAAATCGGACACCAAGAGCTAACGGAATAGAAATCAAAAATGGCTTCAAAATTAGCCCATTAAGAAAAGGCGTAACGTGACATGTAATTGGGATGATTTTAATAAGCTTTCCCAAACTTAATAAAAGAATTATTCCTCCCTGTTTCCTCATTTCAAAACTATAGAGTTTCAGTGTTTCTAATTTTAACCTAGCCCACATCATCACGAAAATTTGTTCTATTTATTTTTTTGATACCATTAATATCATTAATCTGCGATATATCGAAGTACAAATTTGAATCTCTTCTTATTTTTACCCAAGATGTTTTTTTTAAATATATCTTATGAATTTATAAAATATGAAAAAATAAAGTTTTTTTATATGCTTTTTTAGATTATTCGAAATAGTTAGAATTTTCCAGAAATGATAGTAAATAAAGATAGCATAAAATATTGGATCAAATTATTTTAAGCTATTTGAAAATGTTTGAGATTCTTAATTCAGGAATAATTCTAACACCAAAATAAGCCTATTTTAAATGTAAACCTAAAAAGCTAAAAGTATCATTGAAATTTTCTTCATTAATTTCCCAGGAAAGTCAACTGACTTCAGATTTAAAATTTATTTGAACAATTTTGTTTATTTTAAATAGAATAATAAGCTTAAAGGTTTTTGCTATAAATGGAAAATTATGCAAAAAAAGTAACCCCTTTTATTACAACTACTATTATTTAAAATTTTCGAAACTCATGCAAAATGGTGGGCTCTAATATAGAAAATATCCACTTCAGGATTTGCAAAGGACTCTATACAATAAAATTTTGATTTGAATTTAGTAAAAAGTTAAAGAAAAATGTGAAGATATCTTACCGATAAATCGTTTTTCTGTGTTTTACCAAGAAAAGGCTTTAAAAATTTTTGCATAGTTTCTTTTTGTTTACAGTTCATTCTAGTTTTCAATAGCCCTCGACTTTTACGTAAGCTTACATTTGAATATCTGAAGTAATATTTCGTGAACAAATTCCAAAAAAACGTTCCAAGGAAAAGGAAACCGTTGAGTATTCAGACGAAATACTTGAAAACAATCTGACGGGAAGATTATTTTTATACAGATGCCACCCACGCTTTTCAAAATAAAAGAAAAATATTAGTGGAAAAAGACTCAGGACACAAAATCGTCTGATCTTAAAAAACATTAAAATCGGAAAATCTTTTGGAGTTATCAGTTATTTTAAAACTCGAAAAGATGTCTCGAAGTATGTATTAGTAAAAAGGTAAAAATGTGAACACATATGGGAAAAGACTGTTCTAAATATATTAAATACCTGTTTTCCTTGATAAAGCATGTTTTAGTTCATTTGCAAAAGGCTGTTTTCATTTTAGTTGTATTTTTTTCATCCGAAATCTTATTAGATATTCGAGGAAGAATTTAATTTTTCTTTATTCGGGCAAAATTTATATTTAGAAAAATCTATGTTTTTAAAAGAAGCTATAACTTTCCTTGAATTAGGGGTCAGATCATATTTTTAATCTATTAAGTCTAAGCATATTCAATAACCCTCTTACTTTGTTATGCGCACATGGCTTCGGTACCTGACGTTTAAAAGTATTTTTTAAAGTAATTTATGTGTAATAGAAATGAAATTAAAATTAGTAAAATCTATTTTTACTTTTTTGTACACAAAATATAGAAAAAGAATTGTAATCCTCAAAAAATTCGAACTCGACATTTTGAGGAACCCTTACGTTTTAGAACAGCCAGAAGTTCAAAAAATATTTCTTTTGGAAAATCGAAACTTAAAAAATTTAAACTGGTATATGAATTAAAACTGGCATATGAACTTTAAAGATAATTTGTAAAATTTATCAAAGTTTGTGCAAAATCCATTCTGTCTAACAGGTGATACACTAATTACAAAATAAAAATAGGTAAAGAGAGAAAATTCCGTACACAGATTTAATACCTATAATGCAGACAACAATCAAATTTTGAACTATATCCTACAATTGACAGACTGCATTTCTACTTATCAGTTCAATACAAATTTTTTAAAAAATTATTATTCAATTATAAGAAATCAAAGAATATGACAAACAGAAATATATATATCTTCTTTAATACTTTTTATAATTATTTTTATTATTTATTCTTCTAAACATTAGCTCTGTTAAAAACAAATATTTTTTTTATATGACGATAAAGTTAATTTCTACTTATCAGTTCAATACAAAGAAAAAAAATTATTACCAGACTATAAAAAAATCGAAGAGTCGGACGAACCGAAATATATATATTTTAGTATTCCTATTTTTAAATTCGTGTATTTATTTACTCTTCTTGACATTAACTCGATACACTGAGAATAAAGTAATATATGTATGAGAAGAAAGTTAATTGATACATATTTATTCAGTATAAAAAAAGTGTTACCCGATAGAATATTTTATGAATTTAGTTCAATAATTTGAACATTGCACCTTAATAAAATGACAATGTAAAGGATTAAAAAACTCAAATCAAAATTGAAGCAGAAAAAAAATCCTATCCAACAGAAAATTTGAATCGAATTGTTCAAATACTTTTTTAAAACTGTCTTTAAAATAGTTTTGGCAAACATGAATAACACATATTAAACACAGCATTAAAACATTTGAAAAAGTATTGGGAATAGCATAGCTTTAGGCAATTTTGTTCAGAATAACCAATATCTTGAAAATATTGAATTATTTAGCCACCAGGAGAAAATATTTTGAGATTCACAGAAGAATAGAAGATTGTAATCGGAAGAAAGGAATAGATGTTTAACATTATTGGCGAAATTTATTATTTTGGCGCCCTTGGCGTTGCACAAATGGAAATCTCTTTTTTTTTAATAATTGGCCAACATTTCAACAGTTCCACTTTTCAATTAAAATATATGTTAGTGATTTATTTTGTTTCATTGTTTTTAATTCGATAACTTTGTAAAAGCGGATTTTTAATATTTATTATCATGCTAGAACATAATATTACTTCGAGAATGAGGTTTGTGGAGTCAACAAAAATCCGCAGGCGAAAAATAAAAATTTTATTGTCTGCACGAGCATTTCAAAAAATCTGCTTTTAATAACGCAATGCCATAGCATTTACAAAAGTTCCAATTTTTTTAAAAAAATAAGTTAATGACTACGGCAAATAAAACCTGGAAAATTGTGTTTTTGAGCACGTGATTATATGAAATGAAATAAATAGGAAATGCGATACATTTTTTTGAAACAATCAATGCGAGACAAAGTTTGTTGAATCGTTTGCGATACTAAAGTGACTCATTCGATGAAACGATCAAAATGAATAAAAAATATAATTGAACTCGCACGAGCACGTGGTGCTAGATCATTCAAGAAATGATGTTCTGACATGATACATTGAAATATGCAAATTAGATTTCATTTTAATCTTTTTTAACTTGTACTAAATAGAAAAAAACTGATTAAAATAATGAAACTTTAGAAAAATAGAATTATTAATTATTAATTGATGATTTATTACCTTTTAAATTAAAAAAAAATTTAATTATTATGATAAATTATAACGAAATAATAAATATCAAAGAAATATAATATGAAATTTTAAAATAACCAATTAAGTGGTTGATTTCCATAACAATATATTGTAACTTCTATTAAAATATATTTTATAGTAATGTTAATAGTCCATTATAAACGCATATTGATGCTCTAATAAGTTATAATTCATAAACCTTTTACTGTTTTTCCAAAATTGTTGTAAACTAAGTTAACAACATTTTTAATGCATTCGTTTACAGTCTTCACTAGGTCCTTGGTCATAGGTAACAATTTTAGGACTCTTTTCCCTCTAAAATTTCCACTGAACTGTTCTTTTTAAGAGGTCGTATTTCTATATAAATGACTTATAAATAGTTTAAATAAATAAATATGAGAGATCCTAATATCCAACTTTTAATTTAATAGTGAAAAATATCAACTTTATAGCGCTATGCATTTTTTTGCGAAATCTTAAAACAAAAGATAATAGATTGAACGTTTTTTAAAATTGAAGATTCGTTAGCAATATAAAAATCATTGTTAGAAAAAGCTATCTGTCAGTTAAGTTGATTTCTAAGTAGATTTCTAATTCAATACCAATATGAAAATAAAAATAAGAATATTAAATATATTTCTAATGGGTTTTTTTGTATAACTTTCAGAGAATCTTCAAAAAACAAGCTGAAACTCAATAATAACCGAATTAATCATATATAATTCATAATTAATTTAAATTAATCTTATTTTTCACAAATAAAGGAAAAGATTCTTCATAAATACGTTAAACTTCAATAACATGAAAACACAAAAAAGGACAAATTAGAAATAAATAAATAACATTAATAAATAATGATAATAAAAATAAAATCGTTGCTTTTATTTGCAAAATAAAGTTTTCAATTTGCTATACAAGGCACTTAAATCAAAGGTTTAATAGAAAATTATAAGAAGTTATTAAAAAACAAGTTATTTTTATGTAAAAATATCTGCCATATATTCCTTTTTCTTTTCGTTTTTTAATTCATCGTTACTTTGCACGTTTTCCATTTTAAATTATTTGATTTATTAGTTACTAAACGAAGAATTTATATCCCTAAAAATTTCTGTAAAGCTTTCATACAATTATGTTAAAGTTTTTTTTAAAACAAAGATAAAATAATTTATTTAGTTTAAAACGATGCAGAAAAAATTCCTTATGTAAAATCGTTTGCATATATTCTTTGATTCCTATTCTTTCCTAAATGAATCAAAAGAAAACTTAAATAATGTGTTTATATGCTAAAGAAGAATTTGCACTTCAATAATATTCAAAAAGTCGAAAGAATAAAAATTGGTGATAAAACCCTAAATTATGTAGTGCCATTTGAATGCAATGGTAATAATTTTAAATGTAACTTAATACGTTTCATTATTTTTATCTAGTTTATCTTTAATCATACAATTATCCTCTGCAGATTAGTAAGAACAAATTAGATACGCTTTCGCATATTCTTGATATGGATCTAATCAATAATGAATAAAAATTTACTTGGTTAGTTAAAGAGATTAACTCATATTTTATGACGATTTAAAATTAAAACTGACTGATATACTCAGCCTCAGCAACACAACATATTCGATTCGGCAATATAAAAAGGGAAAATGAAAAGATGTAAATTACGGGCATCGTTTAACAGGCATTTAAAACAATGCCTTTATGTTTTATTATATTCTTAAAAATTTATGACTCTATCAAGATAGAGTGAAAGTTTATTTAACTCGAAAAAGAAGTTTGTTTAAGTGATTTATGTTTTACTGTAAAAACATTAAAAATAGGGTAACTGATAAGATGTTAATTACGGACATTAGTTAACAAGCATTTAAGAAGAATCCATTAGATTAATTTCATTTATTGTTGAAATATAGGTGATAAACAATGAATGTTTATTTATTTCAAAAAGGGAGTTTGTTTAAGAGATTCATGGTTTATGACAATATAAACATGAATGCTACAAATATATTTAAGCATGAAATATGCATCCAAATGTCAGCATAGATAGATTCGATAAATCAGCATAAATAGATTGGATATATCAGCATAAATAGACTGGATAGATCAGCATAAATAGACTGGATATATCAGCATAGACAAATTGGATTGATCAGTATAAATAGATTCGATAGATAGATTCCATAGATCAGTATAGAAAGATTACATAGATCAGTATAAATAGAGTGGATCGATTCGCATAAATAGAGTGAATCGATCATAATAAACAGAATCGATAGATAGATTTCCTAGATCAGCTTAAAGAGAGTGAATCGATCATAATAAACAGATTCGATAGATAGATTTCCTAGATCAGCATAAATAGATTCGATAGAAAGATTCCAAAGATCAGCATAAATAGATTCAACAGATAGATTCCAAAGATCAGCATAAATAGATTCGATAGATAGATTCCAAAGATCAGCATAAATAGACAGATTCCAAAGATTACCATAAATAGATTCGATATATAAATATAAAGATAATCGATAGGAAAGCATAAATAGATTCAATAGATAAGCATAAATAGAATCAATAAAGCAGTATAAAGAATATTCCATTAGAAATTAATTACGGACATGAGTTAATAAGCAATTAAGAAGAATGAATTAGATATGCTTTCATAAAATGTTAATATATAAGTGACACACAAGTACAAATGAAAGTTTATTTAATTGGTAAAATGGGATTATTTAATTGGTTCGTCTTTCATGCCAATTTAAAAATAAAGCCGACCGATATAAGTAAACGTGACATATAGCATTCAACTGTCAGCAACACAATAAATTCGATAAAGTAGTAAAAACAGGTTAGTTAAAAGATGTTAATTTCGGACATCAGTTAACCAGCATTTAAGAAGTATGCATTAGATATGCTTTCATAGAACATTAAAATATAACCAACGTACATGAAGGAATAAAAGTTCATTTAATTGGTTAAAGAGATTAATTGATGTTTTGTAATATTCAGTTTGAAAAAATTTAATCGAGCTATCTAAACGTGATATATACATCCAAATCTCAGAAACACAATAGATTTGATAAGTAGTATAAAGAGGAGTTGATAAGATGTTAATTATAGACATCAGTTAACGGGCATTGTTAAGTAAGCCATTATCACCTGATGTGGGGGATGTCATAAATGACTCCACCTATCACATTTGCAATGAAGCGTTATATACATTCTGGCTCTGCCTGTGGGGGTCAAACACGTAATGTTGCTTCGACAGTCCTTATTAATGTTATTGTAATGGAAATGATATGCTAATCTCCCTCTCCGTAGGTAGTTTCTAGCATAATTTGGATAATCATCGTGAATTTCATTTTAGAACATTAAAATAGGGGATTGACTTTAAGAATGTTGTAGAATAATTGCTAATTTCCTTAATGTATAGAATGCGACTGTAATAAAATGTAATAAAGTTGTTCCATCATTGTTTGAAGAATGTGGTAAGTGAAATCAGAATTTGAAGATATCTGAAGAATCAGAATTCGAAGATATTTGAAAATATCTGAATCGTGTAATTAAAAATTGAAACAAACATTAAAAATTCCTTACATTTTTTAAAAAAACAGATTACTTTTACTGTGCAGGGTTGTTTAAAATAAACATCATTTATTAAGAAAGCTACTATTTATTACCTTAAAATACTTATTTATTAACCTTTGACTCGTAACAAATTTGTTTACTTGGCGTAAATTGCCTTAATCATTTCTCTCTGGCTGTATTTTTTATTCCACTTCTTAAATTCCAAATTTATTTATTGGCATGGAAAAACATATCAGCTAGATCTCGAATGTTTCTTCTATATATGGTGCATGTTTACACCTTTGTTTAATATCATCTACTTGGATGCCTTCTTTACAAAAAAATATTTTTCTAATACAGCACCAAACATATGTGAGTTTTTCCCCTTCAAAGGTTTTAAAAGTCATCAAAGCTTAAGCTAATATATTTAATTTAGTGCTAAATACTTTACAAGACTCTTTAACCCCTTAACTGGTTTGCCCGTACGCCGTACTTGCATCTATTTATCGAATTTTGATAGTTGTAAACAAAAAGATAAACCATTCATAGCAATTATAATTCAATAGTAAAATGACTTCGAATACGTAGATAAGCCAAGTATTCCATGGATTTCCATTTGAATCAAAATAAGAAAATATTTCCAAAATAGAAGGTGTCATCTTATTGGATAGTAAGGAAAATAAACCAGTTAAGGGGTTAATAATCGTACGCCAACGCCATATTAAGCATTTTCTGAAATGAAATTTTTACTAGAAATTCCGCGAGAAAGTTTTAGGGCAACAACTCATATTGGTATTTTTTTTACTAATAGGTCTCGATCCAGCAAGCATGTTATCAAATTGGTTGAAATATAGTGATTACCAGTTTAAAATTAAAAAGATTTTAGATAAAATGATAGGAAATTAGAGATGCCTATTGTAAGATAAGCTTAATTATATAAAGCATCTAAACTATTTTGAGTTATAAAGATAAATTAATAAATAGAAGCTTTTTTTCATCGAAATTATATAAAAATATATTAATTAGGAATTTTTTTCATCCAAATTATATGAAAATGGATTAAATGGTAGCTTTTTTTATACAAATTATATGAAAGTAGAATAAATAGTAGATTTTTTTCATCCAAATGATATCATGATAAATTAAATATTAGTTTTGTTCATCCACATGATATGAAAATAAACTAAATAGCAGCTTTTTTACATCCAAATGATATGCAAATAGATTAATTAGTAGCTTTTCTTTCATCCAAATTCTATGAAATTAGATTGAGTTGTAGCTTTTTTCTTCGTCCAAATGATGTGAAAATAGATTGAGTAGTAGCTTTTTTTTCATCCAAATTATATGAAATTATATTAAGTTGTAGCTTTTTTTCATCCAAATTATACAACGTAGCTTTTTTTCATCCAAATTATATAAAGTAGCTTTTCTTCATCCAAATTATATAAAAATAGATAACGTTAAATAAAAGCGATTCGTAAAATGTGCTCATCATTATAAATTGAGAACCAGCGGGAATGGTCTTATCAAAACTTTCTCGCATGCATTCTATCAAAATTGTTGTCACATCTCCTTCTCGAAATTTGACAACCCCGGGCAAGCTATGAATGCCTCGACTCGACACCTTTTTAATTTCATAGTCTCACTCGTGAATATTTTTGGGTATCGATTTTTCAACTGATTGAAACCAGAATTCAACACAGAACAGTAGCTTCAGTGCTAATATCGCACATCAAATTTTCTCAATCAACGTTTTTTACATTTTATAAATAGCGCTTCTATGAACTAAGGACAAGTGACCTATTGGAGAACAAAAATTAGGAAGGTAAAATTTAGAATTTGACTAGGTTTTACATCTTAAATTCTTGAACTTTCTGATAATTCTCAATTGTTGGGTGCTTTAAATATTGTAGCCAAGGTGGTCGCAAGCATTCGAATTGAGAGATTGACAAAACTTCGCTAAATGAATTTCTCTCAAAACTTGATAAAAATCTATAAATGGGGCATAAAGTCTTTATTCCAAAGTCGAAGATAACACTATAAAATATGTTTCATAACTCAGGATGGATCGAGACGTGAAGATTTAATAGAATTTCGGATTCGAAATTTTTGACGGTAACAGTGCTTTACCTTTTCACACTTTAATTTACTTTAGTTCAATTATAATAACGTTTCATTTTTTAAAGTCACACTAGATTTATTTTAGAATGAATCTCAGAATTCGGTAATCAGATGGCGAAGACAACAAATGAACTATTATTAATTTTCTAACATATTAGATTCATTTCAGTCAATTCACTGATCAAAATAGCAAACTAGTGATAGAGAACAAAATTTTGTTTTAGAAAGCTATCATTCGATTCATATTAACCTCTTGACAATTTATTTAACTTCCCAATTGGACCACACATCCTATCTGGAACATTTATTTTTATTTTAATTCCTATATTAATGTAACGAGCTTTAAGATATTGAAAAGTTTCTAAGGGATTCTTGCCATTTAAATTATTGAATACTTTCTCTTAATTGCAGATGTAAAAATTAAAAATTCAATAATTCTATTCGCGTATCAGAGATGTCATCCTATGTGAAGGGATTAATTTCCATTTTGAGGCTAGCAGTCATCATAAAAATAAGGAAATAACAAATATTTGAGAACCAAAGATTACGATGAATTGTAAATCCAGTTTGCAAAACGATTTTAATACTAGGTTTATTATTAATTGGCATATATCCATTTCTACCAAAGGGATACGGTATTCAATTATATAAAATATTATTTGAACTGCCTGTTATGAAAAAAAATCGTTATAAAGTAGAAAAAAGCTCCTATAAATTTTCAATATATTTGTTGAAATTTGGTAAGATTAAAAGGCAGTTCCTCTGTATTTATTTTCTTAAAAAATTGCTTATTGTCTAATTTGGTCTTTAAAACCATCTATTATCATCATCTAACAAAACATGGGATTGCATGTCTTCTTCTTGTTATTACTAATGGCACTTGCCATGGACAAGCGCTCTAATGGCCTTCATTGCTTTTAAGCCAAATGAGCGTCTCTTGTTTTTTCCCATCTAGGACCAAGAGTATGACTTAGCTACACTCATCACCTTTTCACAGCTGAGGGAGGTACACCTCACAGATAGTACACAGAAGAACAACCCTGCTCTAACCGGGACTCGAACCCGGACCGCAAAGATTACGAGGAAGACATGCTACCTCTATGCCAGGACGCCGGTACACGGCTTGTTAGTAAGAACCTATAATAGCTTCTATCTGACTGGCTTTCGGTTTCGTCTTCTTTCTCACACCTTTTACTAGCACATAGTTATTTCTATATTTATACTGTTACGTTTTTAGCGCAGCGGGTTCGGATTGAATGGACTTTACTTGAGGACAGCACAAACAAATTTATTTACAGCTATTTACAGTTTTTTACAGGATAATTAATAAAGGAAAACTTCTGATAAAAAACAATACAGCAGTCAACAGTCACTTACAGCGTAAATGCAAGCCTTACGCACAATAAACACAGACTGCAAAACAGCTATCGTAAAGCACAGTAAACAGTAAATCACAGTGAGCTCAATAACACAGCGTTAACAGCAAACGCAAACACAGCTCACTAATAACAAGCGAGAAAAGTAATCCGCTAGTCCATCGAGATGCTTCTCTTCCGAGAGGAAACTGCCGACACTACGGCAACCCGTCTCTTATATAACCAAGCGAGCGCGCGTCCAAAAGCAAGCGGACTTCGCCAGTGATCCAGTGGCTACCAGACTATTTCTTTCGCCAAAACAATCTAGCTGGCGCGAAGCTCCTCGCCAAACGCCGCCAACCTCGGTGATTGCCCGCTCGTAACAATACTTATATCTCTATATGTCCCTATCAAGCCGTCACATATTTGAATATAAATGTATACATTCTCAACTGTATTTATACGAATGTTTAAAATGATCCCTTCAGTAAAGATAGGTACACTATACACGCTCACGAAACTAAAATAATAAAAAAATAATAATAATTGTAATTATAGTACCATATAAATGTAAGTAAAAATTTATTTAAATATTCTCATAAAATTGGGAAATAATTTTCTTGAAGAAAATTAACGAAAGGTTTTTTTCTAAGGAGTCAAAATGACCACTCGGCAAACCTAGTGTTCAAATGAAACTATTTTAGATCATATCAAAGATACTTCTGTCAAGGTTTTTCAAAAATGCTTAGTAACAAATTTTATCTAGATCTTCTTCTTGTGACCCTATAATCCGAAGATCTATAAACGTCCTTGTATCGCTTTTGAGCATCCATTTAATCATTTTTCATCAGTAAAGAGAAAACGTGTTATTTCTTAATTGAATTTCAAATTTTAGTGAGCTTTTTTTCCGATTTCTTTAAAATTATTTCCTTCAAACTTAACACGAGCTCCGTTTTTATGTGAAATTCCTTAATTGTTATCAATTGTGCAGCATTAACTTTTTCCTCAATAGAAAAAGGGTTTTATTAGTCGGGGAAAACATTTAATTTTAAGAGCTTATTATTTTGATTTAGTGGTATGGATTTCTTTTTCTTTTAACTGATTTAAAGCATTTTCCTTTTTGTACAAAAATTATCATGAGATTGATACCATTTTCTGAAATAATTTCTCTTTTATGAGAAATGGTTTCCCAAATGAAGCTTAAATTACGTTTGTTCTCTTTTTATATAAAACTAGCTTTTACCCGCGACGTCATACGAGTGGAAATTTTGATGTGTATGTGTGAAATTTGGAGGTCTGATCACAATGTAAAATGTGATCAAACTGGATCTTTATGGTACTGTTGAAAATAATTTTCGCCAAATTTTAGAGAAATGGCCAAGTAAAGCGCCAACGGCAGCAATAGCGTTTCCAATCGTTAGGTTTCGATGAACGCTTCAACAAATCAAAGGAAATATAGAAAAAAATCAATAAATGCAAAAAAATAGGACGCACGCAAAAAAAAAAAACGAAAGTAATAAAATTGATTAAAGAAATCCATACAGCAGAAAAAAAATCAAGAGAAATTAACAGGAAAGATTGAATTACAATAACAACAGAACATCTCTGATATGCAGCCATTTTCGCCAAGAAATAATTGGTCGCCAAATTTTAGCGAAATGGCCGAAAGTGCCGCAAATGGCATCAATAGCATTTCCAATCGTAAGGTTTCGATGCCCGTTGCAGCAAATTAACAGAAATATAGAAAAGAAATCAATAAATATAGTCATAAGGAATTCACTTAAAATAATATAATCGAAAAGAATGAACGTAGGTAAAAGAAATACGAACAGCAGAAAAAAAATCAAGAGAAATGAACAGGAGAGAACGAATTATATTAACATAAAAAATGATGGCAAAATAAACCCAAATAAAGCGCTGCCGTAAAATTAAAACCCTCACAAAGCACCAAATGGTTTCAAAGCGAAGCCCACACAACTAACCTAAAAACAATTTAACTAAACTGAACTAAAACAAAACAACAAACCAGTTATTCAAGATCGTTTTAATGATTAGTCTGGCCAAAACAAAATCAATCCGAGAACAAATTGTGAATGCAAATTCGGCCAAAAACATGTTAAACCCAACCTCATTAGCGTGGGGGAAAAACAAACTGAATTCATTGCTTATTTGGCGGTGGGGAAAGGAAGATATTTGAGGAAACGTTAATTTTTAATTAATAAAAAATCAATTAATTAATATTCGAAGAAACTGTATTAACATCAAATGTCATCCTGTAGAAGTTAAAATAGGGCCGGTATGGCCTGGTTGGTACAGCGTTGGACTCGTATTCCTTACGTAACGTGTTCGAAGCTCACCGGCCAAAAGATTCCCCGAGTGTGTGGCGATTGGCGCTCGTTAAATATTTGTGGTCGCAAAGTCCTCCATGTCGAGAGTAATACCACTAGGGTTACTGGGTCAGAGGTGATCGTTCCCTGTTCCAGGTCTAAATTACGATATGAGCTGAGTGAATGAATTTGCATGAATGTAGTCCGCCCCCTAAAAAAGGTTTGTGACATGTGTGTAGCTAAGCCGTTCTCTTGGCCCTAGATGGCGCTATTTGTAAAACAAAGAGATGCATTTCTTAGGCTTAAAATCTGTTGATCGTTTCAGCGGAAGCTTGCCCATGGCAAGTGCCATTAGTCACAACAACAAGTTTAAAAACAATTGCTTGAACTTGAGTGGATTAATAAAAAGCATTTTACAAACAAATTAAAATTATATATATATGGAGAGAGGGAGCTAATAATAGGAAATGAAAAACACAAAAGCAAAAATTTAACAAACCAGTCCTACACCCGAAAGAAAACACAAAACAAAATTTAACTTTTTTTAAAAACAAATATAGAAAAATATGTTTCCAGAGAAATATTTGAAAAGAATTATCCAATTTATTTCCGTTAATCTGGTCATTCTTTTTGCTTTTTAATCCTATATGAATATAATACTCTACTACTCCGACTTTAATTTGTTTCGAGAATATCCTATATACAACACTTCTTTTTTAAAAAACAAGGATTTCTTTAATAAGGAAAAAAATTTCTTTATTTTTTTAAGCGTAGTCTCCGAGATGAAATGGTTTCATTTATCTCGAAATCTTCTTTGTTCTTTCGTAGGATCAATTATAAAGGATTTCTACTTTCCCATTCAATAATATTCTACATAAAAAATTCTCCAGAGAACAATCTAGGATGAGCTAATAAAGAATATATTGTAATAGTGTTGGATTTCTTGATTATTTTTGGAAAGAAAAACCTGCTATCAAGGACAATTGTTTCTTAAAAATGCTGGCTGTTGCTATCTAATATGAATTGTATATATAATTCTATGCACATGGTTTTCTAAACAATAAAAGGAATTAGCTTAATAAAGGAAAACCATTGTGATACAAACAAATACTTCGCCTTTTCCTTACATTTATTTATATATCTTGTTAGTATATATATGTGGGAGTCGAACCAAACCTTCTAAAAAAATTAGAGCCCTCAGATAGCGGGGTTTTTGTAACGTGATGTCTAGGTTTTTTAAAAATATTCACGGGTTAGTTACTAAACCAAGATTAAAATAATGCAAACAAAAGATGAAGACACTTAAAAAAATAAAAGAATTTATTTACAGTTAAAGGGAATATTTACAATGAAATATTTAAGAGAATTAAAAGATGGAGATATTAAATAATCAGAAAGTTAGATTGTTTCCTCTAGGAGGACGTTACAAGTAACAGAAACATTATGTGACTGAAAACATATTACCGCGCAGCTTTGCGAGCGAGGAACGCTGACGGTGTGGAGACGTCTTTCTCTTACGGATGTTAGTGGGGCCTCTGGCTCAACTTTAATTGGGACAGTTTTTCAAAAGCTCGACAGATGGCATTGTTCTGGAATGTTGTACTAATTAAAATGATCGTCCTCTGGGAAATGATCTAAGATTTACAATTTTCGCTTTGAATTACATCCATCATCGGATGTTGACAAAACAAAATTGAAGGCAGAGGATGGTTAAATAAAATAGCTCCGTGGGATATCCTACATATATATACATATAATCGAAAATAAAATAATTTTTATTCGTCCGCTTAGGTTCAAATACTTCTTTTTAAAATAGTAGTGGATGTCAATGTTGGTACAGTTTTTCAAATATTAATGTTACGATGTTAGTATAACAAATATTTCCCGCCAAAAATCACCATTTCCCCACCGCCAAATGAATAAACAGTTTGTTATTTTCCCACGCTAATAGGGTTACGCTTAATATGTTTTCGACCTATTATTTCGAACTATTCCGTTTATTTTCTTAAGGTTGGATGCATTTAAAATTAAACATTATTAATTAATAAGTTTTCCGGATTCATTTTGAAATTCATTTTAATTAAAATTGCCCAATTAGTGTTTAAAATTCACGGATGCGAAGTTTCTTCTAATTGTCGAAGAATTTATTTTCAACGGATACGGATTTGATTCATTTTGGTTCGATTAATTAGCAAAACAATTAAAAGACCAGGACAGTTGAATCATTTTATTAACCAAAGGCAATTCCTGAGTAGGAATTGAATTTACATTTTTTACTATATTACTTGTGTAAATTATGCCTGTAATAATATTGGGTTGTTCGAAAAGTCATTTCGTTTTTTTTTT
>JAOUZG010012368.1:913642-930322 GCA_026289955.1 Argiope argentata | reverse complement strand
ACACACACACACACACACACACACACACACACACACACACACACACAAAGCTTTCATTTTCAGTTTTTTTAAGAGGCAAACAAAGTTTTGGAGCTCTACCAATTGTAAAAATAAAAGAAACAAATTATGATGAATCCAACGTAATTTTTTTTTCTTTTGGTTTTTGCTTTAAACTTAATTTTTAATGTTAATTTTGTTTATTTCATTTTTGTTACAGTTGCAGCATCGTTAACTCTCTCAAAATACAGTGTTTGATATGTCAGTTATTTATCGATAATAATAATAATTTAAATAATTAATTTTATTTTAAGATATATTAGTTCCATATTAATATTGATACTAAGCTAAATTTATTTCATGTAAATTATTTAAAATATTATTCTCGTGTATACAATATACAGATTTTAGAGCTCTCAATTTTAATTGCAAAAATATAAAATATGTCTGTATATTTTATTAGATTCACGAATAAATAATATTTTTTTAAAAATTAATCTAAAGTTTTTAAACACACAACACACTGCAAAACTTTTTTCGGTTCAAGAGCTTTTATGGTTTTTTTTTAATTATGTGAGCATCATATGTAACATTGTAAGACTTTTTGCAAATCGACGTTAGATAGCATTTAGAGATAAGCATGTCTTGTGACTAGATAATCACCTAAATTGTTCAAAAATGAGCATTTAAATTATGTTGAACGCGGCGATCCATCAAGCGTTTATGAGCAGGTTCAAAATTCTAAAAATGATTTTTATCTGATACGTTAATGGAACATAATAGAATCCTTTTATATATTTTGTTATTATTTTGCAAAAATAATATGCATAACACGACACGTGCGAAAAAGATCTTAAATAATATGCGCAGATACGCATACCAATTGACCCATCGTGAATGCATTCAAATAAATATATTACATTCATTATACCTTATTATGACTATCTACCACCAATATTTATTAAACAGTTTAATATCATTGAAATCGAGATTAAACTTAAAGATTTAAAGAATCTCTTCTAGAAAAGTTTTAGTTCAAAGTTTTTCCTTTAAAAAGTTCGTAGCCTTCTTTAATTTAAAGTTTTTCCTTGTTTTTTCGCCCTGCGAAACCTTAGTACGCAATAAATTTGAATGTATTAATGCAAATTTTTGCTATAACAGTTCATGTCCTTAAATTTGTTTTCTAAGAATACCCTCTGAAATTAATCTGGGGAGTTTATCATCTCAACTTTCGATATTGAAACAATGAAAACTAACATAATATATATGGTTAGTGTTTTTTTAATAAATACCAGACACCACGTAATTTGAATAGGAATTTCACTTTGACGGAACTGTAATACGATAAGAAGGCGGAAAAACACACTGAAATATATTAGTTTACGGCGTCAACAAAAATCCGTAGGCGAAAAATAAACATGTTATTATCTGCACGAACATCTCAAAAAATCAGCTTTTAATAAAGTGTTGCCATTCCATTTACAAAATCTCATTAAAAATAATAAGTCAATGACTATGGGCAAATAAAACCTAGAAAAATGTGATTTTGAGCACGCGATTGTATGAAATGAAATAAATAGGAAATATGCTATTTTTTTAAACAATCAATGCGAGACAAAGTGTTTTTGGATCGTTTGCAATACTAAAGTGACTCATTCAAATGAAACCATTAAAATGAATAAAAAATATAACTCGCACGAGCACGTGGTGCTTGGCTGTTTTAAGAAATGATGTTCTGACACGATACATTGAAATATGCATAGCAGATTTCATTTTAATCGATATTTTCTTTATATTTTTAGTTCTATAATAGCAAAGGCTATCTAAGGTATGATTAGTTCGCTTATTTAAATCTTCAAACCTTGAGAAATAAATAAGAAAAAAGGAAATATTGATGGCGATAATGAAAAGGGAATTTAATTTAAAAGCTTTTGTATCTATATATTTTTTCTCGTTTGAATATAAAAGACACAGGCTTAACACAGATACATAAAAGAAATTAAATCAATTCCTACTAAAAAAAATTCCTAAAGAAAAAATTTATTTTAGTTACTTTTTATTTAATAATTACAATTAATATAAATAATTTATCAAAAAATTATTGATTTTCGCAAGAATTGAACTCGCATTCTTCACCTTCACGGGAAAGAAACCGAAAAGATACCGTGATATGAACCGATATCCTCGAATTTTCATTAAATCCTCATTTTAATGAAAACTAAAATCAACATCTACTGCCTGTTGATTTTAATATTCATTACAAACTGCTAAAACTCTATTTAAATGAATTAAGAATTAATTAAATTTAATTAATGAACTAGTATCTGAAAAAAAACTGTACTGTAAAAAACTGTCGTCATCCATTACGAGTTTTACCAAAATGTTTTTGAACTTGATTGGACGAATAAAAAATATTTTATTAATGATTAAAAATTTGAACAAGATATATAGATATATATAGGGAGAATATGAACTAATAGTAGGAATTGAAAAATAAAAGCTCCACTTGGGTTTACTAAGGATTGCTATCTGAACTTGAATAAATGATCATTTACTATCAAGTTATAGTAACAGTTTGTAAAAAATAACAAAAAAAATCTATTACATTTTTTTATATATGTCACTAATATAGTCTCTTTTAAACATTGTTTGAGGGAAACGAAGGAAAATTTGATTCATAATCCATTATGACTGTGATAGCCTCAATGCATTTGAATGTTATGTGAAGGAAACGTGTAAAAACGTGGGTAAAAGTTATGTTTAGTGTGCCCCTTGCCTTGTCAAGGATGCCAAGTCGCCAATAAAGATGGTGGACAAAGTAAACAAACACTTCTGTGGAATAGTTACGGTTATCACTTTTCACAATATAATTATGATTTTTTTTACCGATAAGCATTCTTTTTTTTCAGACCCGGTGCCTTCAACAGATGCCTTTTAACTTAAAAAACATCCTACGGCTTCGCTAGCCACGGGAGCGGGAAACTAGTAGCTTCGCTAGCACATTGAACATAAGGACTGCGTGGATAACATGAACAGTAAATGATAAGTGAGAAAGACAAAGACGCAAAAAGAATGGATTTAATAGGAAATTTTATTCATGGAAAATTTATTAAAAAGAGTTGAAGCTCATGTACAACTCAACCGTTGTAGGAAGAAGTAAACAAAACATCATTAGGGTTACTACAAGAGCGTTCCATTGGGTTGCCATATTGGCGGCAAACTCGGGGACACACTAATGACCACACTAACTAAAACTTGTATTTGACACAGAGAAAATTACCTATAATTTATAGCTGCATAATAAACTTAGTTAGAATTTCTGGAGAACGACGGCATTACATTCATGATAGAGACCAAGGTCATGGAACAAATGATGATGAATTGTTTTTTCCCTAAAATTTCCCCAGTCATAATAAAATTATAAAGATAAATTTTACGAAATTTACGTATACATAATTATGTTACAAAACACATAGTTAAATTGTAAATAATTTGTTTTCAAAAATTTTGAACGTTGTAATCTTTTTTATAAATAAAAAAGTAAAACTGCGTCAAAGAATTTAATGCGAAATAAGAATCTAATAGTTTTATTCAGGAAAAATCAATGGTTAAGATAATAGGGTTATTTTTCTTGAAATATAATTTCCGTATATGCAAATGGTAAAAACTGCCTCTTTCAATTCAGAATAAGCAAACAAACAAAAAACGTTCATAAGAAATGTATTAAACATTGTCTACTTTTAGGAATTGTTCATCCCCCCTTCAACAAAACGTCTTTCTATTTTGATCCAACCTTCGTAAACTTTTAGAAAGAAAAAAAGCAAATTATTTATGTTGCGGTTGTTGTTATTTATGGCACTTGCCATGAACAAGCCCCCTGCTGATACAGCGGCAGATTTAAGCCGAAAGGAACCTCTCTTGTTTTCGAAGTAGCGTCAACTAGGGCCAAGAGTATGACTTAGCTACACGCTCATCTGTCGCTTGCACAGCCCCTTTTTACCGAGGGGCACATTCACACATAGTACACAGAACAACCATGCCCAAACCGGGACTCGAACCCGGGACTCCCAGAACACGAGGAAGACACGTTACTTCTGTGCCAGAATACCGCGCAAATTATTTATAAATAACTTATAGGAATGAATTAGTCATATGAAGTTGAAGATTACAATTACAAATATTAACAATAACAATACAATACAATTATAAATATTTAAAAATATTTAGTAAAATACTTTGACAGTGATATTATTGTTAATTTATATGTGATTTTTATATTTGTAACTTTTACTCTATAGCAATTTTTTGCCTCCAGTAAGTTTGAAATATTCAAAAGGTATTTCAGAATTTTAATATTTCAATAAACATCTTTTTTAATAAATATTTTTATTAATATCTTTATAATAATTTTTTTATAAACATCTTTCCAAAAATGTTGCAACTAACCTGGATTTTCCATGCTTTACGACGTTAATTATCATATTTTGAATTTCAACTGCTGTCAATATATAATAGGTATATTATTCTTCAAACGTAACTCCAGGCTAATATGAATTATTTGATTATTGATTATAGGTAAACATAAAGTATTAAATAATACTTAAAAAGTGTTAAATAAGCGTAACATATTTTCAAACCATACACAAAGAAAGTATTGCATAGACGGAATTTTAAACATTCGATATTCCAATTTTGAAGCAAAAACTCAACCACCAAGACGGGAAAGTTTGAACCCTTTTTAAGAAAAGATCATGCTATGATGAGGAAATCATTTCACTCTGGTTGCCACAGGTTCAGGGCTTTATTTTATTGTATTTTTTACTAGTTCTCTTCTAACCTCATTTGAAAAAAAAGTTTTCTGTCCTTCTTACTTTTAGTAAAAGACATGTCAGGAGTGATGATCGTCTGAAGTAGATAGGTGTCTGTAAACGTCAGAAAAAGATATTTTTGGTTTTGATTTTCTACGTTCAAAGAAGAAACGCTTAAATTTTTGGAAAATTTGGTATATAAACTGAATTTGAAAATAAAATATTGTTTCTTTTGCTTTCTTCTTTAGTAAGAAAAGATAACTTATTAGTATATATTCATAAGATTAGGCATAAAATAACAACTCCATTACCAAACTTAACCCTTCGCACCCTAAAAAATAATTAGATGCAAAATTATTCACCTAATACAAAGTTTTGTTTGTTGCTATGAAAAATAAATATAAATAATTCTCCAAAACAATATAATTACCAAAAATAAAATCATTCAAAAACCGCAGCGGAAGTGGTATAACTGAAAATAAACAGGGATTTACCGTTACAGTTTAAAACAACTTTCCCACTTTTTACTTTACGAAAAAAAATAAATTAAAAGGCTTGGCTTGACTATCCGCACATGAAATATGTTTGATGCAAACACAGGAAGTGGGCGTGCCAGCTGATATCGCGTTAGACAAAATAGTTCCATATCTCATTAAATACTTGTCGGATTGTTTTAAAATTTTCAGATTAATAAGTCAAAGGTTCAAGGAACATTATTCACTAAAAATCAGAAAATCGACATTTTCATCGATTTTCCAAAATATTTAAGGTACCGAGTCCCCTTAAGTCGAATTTCTTTGCAAAATTAATCTACATGTCTTAACCATTATGTAAGAGTTTTTAACAATTAAATTTGAAGAATAAATAAATAAAACGTCAAAATGATGCCAAATTTTGAATGATGAGTCAGAGGCACCACCGGAGTGCGAAGGGTTAAAACTTTAATCTGCAACGTGCTATATTTTGTCATATTTTTATACGATTCAGACTAAGATTCATCACTTATCAAATTTGATGACTGAACAGTATTGTGTAATATCACTGCTATATTCAATTGTGTTTTTGAATAATAGCATAATTCAAAAACATAGTTACAAACTGTATTTACAAATAATTACAAAAATATGTTTACAAAAATACAAATTCCAAAAACGTGTTTTTCGAACTCGCACATACATAATTACAAAAATGTGTTTTTCGAACTCAGGCAGATATGCATCAAAATTTTAAACGTGAAATTTTGACAATTATAAAGCGATATTAAAAATTGTAAGAAATATTGGTAATTAGAGATTAATGCATGTAAATGATGCCTACGAATTTTTTTAGACCTAGGATAATTTTCACTTTATATTATATATATATATATATATATATATATATATATATATATATATATATATATATATATATATATATATAATGAAAATCATAAAATGCATAATATTCCACCAAAAATTATTCAATCCCTACTGTGGCAACAACATCATATAGCTCTTTAAACCATTTTCCGAATTTCTGACGAATTACCGATCGAGAAAACTAATATATACCGGTGTTCCACAATATTGTCGAAAAAGATGGTCACAAAAGTAATTTATTTTATAGGCATATCCGCGATATTTTTTTTAAATAAAAAATTATCGTCTGTGAAAAACACTTTCTTTTTATGATTATGACCTTCGCCGTGTTATGGAAACATTTCGCTGACTGTATAAATATTAATGTGTTTTGATTTGTCTAGGAGTCTGCGCAGCCAAACCAATCCATCAAAACGTAATTCGAAAAGGTGAGATTTTATGATATGCAAATTACTGCTTCTAAAAATCGATGCAAGTGTTGATTATTTTGAAAAATATTTGTTAAATATTCTACGGAAAATGTAACGTTGTTCTATTGCAGACGATTTTATTTTCCAACATCGCTTAATAAAAATGAATTTGGGAATTTTTGAATGATTTAAAATCGGAATCGAAACTTGCTTCTCGATTTCACAGGTACCCATTGTAGACTATAAATTTTATCACGTCATAATTAATCTAAACTGTCGATGTTTGAGGTAAATGTTTGTTATAGATAAATAATACGAAGACAGATTTAATTAATACACAATTTGATATAGATCAACAAATCTTGTAATGAAAGTATGCGCGAAATTCCCCTCATTTTATTTGTTTTGGTTTTCATTGCTGTATTCATATGAGAGCACTTCCGAACACAGACATTGTTTTACCCAATACAGATTTTTCCCAATATTTGCTTCTGGGCAAAGTTTTTAGTAAATATCATGTACAAAATAAATTCTATTTATGTAATAGATTCGATTTTTGGTATATTGTAGTTACATTTATACCTACAAAGTAACCAAGGTTTCTTAAACAGATTACAAAACCATGGAAAAAGGTTCTTGGAATAATCTTTTTCTTCGATGCTACATATTACTAATTAATGTTTGATTTCGAAATATTGATATTTCTCGGATTGCGATAGATGGTGTTATGCGTGACCTGATGATGATTTAATGAGATAATTTCATCTGGCATTCATACGATACAATTTTGAAAATTAAGTTCCTTAAAATACTTGCATTTAAGCTTGGGCCGCTATAGCCTGGTTGGTAGAGCGTTGGAATCGGATATCTTAGGTTGCGAGTTAGAACCTCACCGACCGAAGATTCCCTGAGTGTGTGGTGGCTGGCGCTCCTGAAATCTGTCGTGGTCAGAAAGTTTTCCATGTCGAGAGTAATACCGCTAGGGGGTACTGGGTCAGAGAGGCTAGTTCTCTATTACAGATCTAAATTACGATCTGTTGTTACTTATGGCACTTGCCATGGACAAACATCCCCGCTGATGCAGCAGCAGATTTAAGCCTAAAGGAGCGTCTCTTGTTTTTGAAGTAGCGCCAACTAGGGCCAAGAGTGCGACTTAGTTACACACTCACCACATTTGCTTGCGCAGCCCCTTTATACAGGGGGACACAGTCACACATCTCACAGATAGCACACAAAAGAACAACCATGCCCGCACCGGGATTCGAACCCGGGACTCCCAGAATAAGAGGAAGACGCGCTATCTCTGTTCCAGAAAGCCGGCAAATTACAATCTGTGGATGGATGAATGAATGAAATGCATGAATGAAGTCCGCCCCATAAAAAGGGCTGTGACGTGTGTGTGTAGCTAAGTCCTACGTGCCCTAGTTGGCGCTACTGAAAAAAGAAGGACGCTAATTTTGTTTAAGTCATTGACACTCAGTGGGCTTGAAAAAGTACCATAAACAACAACAACAACATGCAAGATGGTGTGCATTAGATGCTTTGCAGAAATTTGCAAGATTGAAAGCATAGCACAATTGCTATCCAATCTATGATTCCTTAAACTCTTGTAGGTTCAAAACACGATATTGAGTATCTCTTGGGAATTCTATGAGCAAGAAAAGGGTGTCGAATTTTTTATATACATAATTTATTAACTTAGGATTATAATTTAAATAATCAAAACATTTCGTTTTTAAATCTAATTAGAGTCATAGAACAGGCTCTCAGACCCGCCTCGAAGGCACACGTATTAACCATCATCACTGAATGAAGGGACAAAGAACAATAAGGGGGAACCGTGGTTGAATCCTAATGGCCATCACCGGCCACGCTACAACCCTCCCCGGAGGAAGTGCATCCCGTCATCGATGGAAGGAGTCTAATCCCCATCTATTAGTGTACTCACCGGGTTGGCGAGATCCAACCACCATACCGGAAGAATGCCATCCCCAATTAAGAGGTGTATATGAATCTTATGTATATGAGAATCCCAAAAAGACCATCCTCTTACGGAATGATCTGGACCAGAATTCCTCAACTGCCTTTTAACTAAATTATTTTCCCCACCAGTCTCAAATGTTAAAGAGCAAGCGTTTCTTCAGTGATTTTTACTTAGCAAAATTTCTCACTGGCCGCGGTAATTTCAATTGCTATCTCAAGAAATTTGGATTATCAGATACTAATATGTGCTCTGTGTGGGTGGAGTTCAAAATGCCGAACACTTGCTTTTTGGCTGCTCCAAATTTACTGAAAGGAGAAGGGATTTATTGTGGGTCTCAATGACTGTAATATTCAATTTCCAACTCCGTTTCATGTTTTGGTCAACCATTCAAGTGGCTTTTTTCTTATTCTGTAAATTTACTGTCTTTGCTGCTTCAGTTTTTAATTAGTCTTGTTTCATTCTTTTGCTTTGCTTTTTCCCTCTGCTATTTTTATCTTTATATTTATCTGTTTTTATCTATGCATGTATATATTTATCTACTTGCTTCTGTGAGCCTTGTGCTGTACTCTGTGTTGCATAAGGATTGCCTTATTACTAATTTAAAAAAACATAAATTTATGTCATGAATTTTATGCAAATTGTCCAAGATTGCCGTAATTATCGTATCAGGACATGATGTTGTTTTTGGAACGAGGTTTGTGGCGTCAACAAAAATCCATAGGCGAAAAATAAAAAAAAATATTATCTGCACGAGCATTTAAAAAATATCAGCTTTTAATAACGCGTTGCCATTGCATTTACAAAAGTTCTGATTTAAAAAAATGAGTTGATGACTTCAGCAAAAAACACATAGGAAATGTCCTTTTGCGCACGTGATTATATGAAATGAAAGAAACTGGAAATGGTGTATATTTTTTTTAAACAATGAAGGCGAGACAAAGTTTTTTGGATCTTTGGCAATATTAGCCACTTCACACACAATGCCGTCTCTGATACGAGCATCGAATAATTGAATTATTAATTTTAAACCTGCAATTAAGTGAAAGTATTCAGTAATTTAAAATGCCAGAATCATTTAGAAACTTTTCATTACCTTAAAACTGGTTCCATTATTATAGGAATAAAAATAAAAATAAATGTTTAATATTGGATGTGTCATCTAATTAGGAAGGTAAATGATATCGTATATCAAGAGGTTAAAGTGACTCATTCGATGAAACGGTTAAAATGAAGAAAAATATAATTTAACTCGCTGGAGCACGTGGTGCTTGGCCGTTTAAGAAATAATATTTTGACATGATACATTGAAATATGCATGGATTTCATTTTAATCTTTTTTTTACATTTGAACCAGAGAGCTGTTTGAAGTAGAAAAAGAACTGACAAGTATACGACGAGTACAAAATATGTGTTATCATAGACACTCATAGTTAACTTAGCAAATTCCATTTTAATCTTATTTTACATTTGAACCAGAGAGCTGTTTGAAGTAGAAAAAGAACTGACAAGTATAGGACGAGTACAAAATATGTGTTATCATAGACACTCATAGTTAACTTTACAATAAAAACCTATTGAGTAAAACTCAGCTACAAAGAATCTTATTTAAAAGTTTGCTTTTAAAAAACAATAAATAAAAGAAACTCTAATTCATTAATGTACTGGAGATAACAATTTTTCAAATAATTTCCACTCACAAACTGGCGTTTTAATTTAGTATGCTGCTCAACAAAATACTCGCTAAATCTATCCTGAATCATTAAACACTTTCCCTAGTCGATGGTTGATGTTTCCCGATAAAAATCTAGAATTGATAAAAACCAAGATGTTTCTGAATTGATCGAAAATAATGTTAATTTGTTTTCCGCTATTTTAAAATACAGATGCTGCAATTTTAAGATAAGAGGTCAAATTGATAAGATCCACTATTATCATTAAAAGCACACAAAATATATGATCATGTGTCGGTTTGGGTGGGTTCGAAAACCTAATAGTTCAAACTTATTACAACATTTAGCTTAAGGCATCGCTCGCGGAAAAAAATATCAAGCTTATTGTTGTGCTGGGATTTTAAATGACCACTTCTCTTATAATTTAGAAGATACAAATACTTACGGAACAATGAAAAGACATAATGATGATTTCATGATATGCTAGGTCCGTGTTTTCCTTATAAATTGAAAAATTCATGTTCACGCTACGTCAGGAACGAGTTTCGACAGCTGTACAAACTGTATACACTGTTCAGTACAGTATAAATATGAAAATTTCCTCCTTGGAACTTGTTAAGCACTCGATGTAACCAAAAATAGCGGTTAATAGAAAACGGAGAATCTTAAAAAAGTTATTTTCTACTGCAGATTGAGTTATTTTTACTGATTGATTCATTCTCACAGGATTTGGTAAGTAACTTTTATATTATTTAGATACGGACACACCACAAAAAATGAAATTCTAATCCAAATTATAGTTTATTAATGTTTAAGGCTTGGTTCATATATATTTGTTTTATTTTTAAGGCGGCCAGGGACCTTTAAAATGATTTTTTGTAATTTTCGCCTTTACAATTCGAAATTTTCCAGGCATTAAGAGTAACACTATAGGAGATGACACACAAAATTTTAAAGCATTATATTAATTTATTTATGAGTCAGGGACGTTAATATAATATAATATTAGTTATTGATAGCGTTCATGAAAAAAATATTCCAGGCGCTCCAAATTTGTTCGAAAGCACTCCAGTTTTTATTATTACTTTTTTTAACCGTTTTGAAACAAAAGTCGGGATTCAACTTGGATTTTGAGCTCGAAATATCAAAAATAACCAATATAATAACTCAAAACTACTTAAACGTCTTTAAAAAATCAGTAGTTTTGAGTTATTATATTGGTTATTTTTTATATATTATTTTCAAACTTCAAGTGTAATTTCAAATTTTGTTTCAAAATGGTTAGGGAAAGTAAAATTAAAAATTGCAAAGCATTCAAACAAATTTGGAGCGCCTGGAATATTTTTCATTAATGTTATTTATCGCTAATATTATATTATTTTAACCCCCCTATATCATAAATAAATTAATACATTGATTTAAAATTTTGTGTATTATTTCCTATACTGTTACTCTTGATTCCTGTAAAATTTCAAATTGCTAAGGTGAAAATTACAAAAAAATCCTTTTAAAGGTCCCTAGTCACCTTAAACAAAAGCAAAATTCAATTACTTTTACGTGCAATAGTGTTCCATCCTCATATTTAACACTTGAAGGATTTGGGAACCATGATTTTAATTTATAATTAGACAGAGTATTAATAAATTAATTAGTTAATTCTGTATACTTTCGTAGTGTTTGATGCATTAAAAATTAAACATTGTTATTTAATCGATTCCTTCTGGATTATTTTGGAATAAAAATAATACCGAACAAAGAAAATTAAAAAAAAATTCTAATTTGTATTATGCTACCCCAACTGGTGTTTAAAATTCGCACTTTGCGTTGCTCCAATTGGAGTTGAGAATTTACGCATGTATACGGTTTGATAACATTTTACATTATGTTTAGACTGTCATTTCTCGCATATACTCATTAAAATTCCCACGCGTACGATGTCGTGGGTAAAAGCTAGTGCCGTATATCTCCTAAATAACTGAGCAAAACAATTTTTGAAAGCTTGTTATATAAGACTTGAGAAAGAATGAAATCAACTTTTCCAAATTTAATTAAATATTCAATTAATAAGAATTTAATAATTTAAAAAATCTTTTTTTATATTTTGAATTACTTTACCATTATTTTAAAAATTTATTTTTATATTAATATATATCTTTTTATAATGCATTTTTATTGGTTTTAAAATAATGATTTCATCATATTTAAATTCAAGTTTAGGTCAATCCCTCTAAAGAAAAATACCATTTTTATTCTTCAGTATTCATGGACAAAATTTGCAGTGCTAATGTAATAAATATAATAAGAAGAAAATAAGCTGATGGCGTTTTTAAAAAAAATCGTCTGTTTCAATTAATATTCTAATTAAAGCATACGATAAATATTTTTAAGCTATCAATGGATTTTGTATTTAATAATATTTTATGCAAAAGTGGAGATCCAATAGCTTTCGGACAAACGATCATCTTAATTTTATCGTTTGGTGTATACACGTATAGATTGATTGTTATTCTCATACCAGAAATTGTCAAAATAAATTCGGTTATTGGATATAATGTTTGTAAGTTGATACTGGCAACTTTAAGAGATTAAATATTTTACATGAAGGATTTACAATTTTTAAAAAATATAGCCTTAGTGATTCTTTGGTCTCAGACATTAAATTATTCCTTTATTTAACAACTATGATACGCGAAGTTGTCTTAAAACTAATAATTATTGCAAATAAAGTTTTAATAGCTATACAGTTTACGTAAAATACTTATTTTTAGGCGAAAAAGCATGAAAATAAGCATATTTGTTTTCAAATAACTTTAACAAAGATCATATATTTGTTGAAATGTTTTTGTCTTTATGCAGATATAGTAATACACTCTCACGTCCATGTTATTTTAAGAGTCGTGATATTCAAATTAAATTTAATGTTGAATCAAATACTTAAAATACGAGAATTAAGATTTTGAACTCTGATAATATCCCAGGAATTGGTAACAGGAAAAGCTATGTAAATTGTTGATATTTCAAAGTTAATTTATTGTGAATGGCAGGTATTCCAAAGTATTTATTCAAACATTTTTGAAATCTCAATTTTGGAGCACATGCAATAGAATATATCATAATTCAATAAAAGAAAATTAGCCTCGCAAATAGAATAATACCTTAAAAACTGAAAATAATTTAAATAAGTAAAATAAAATCCAACTTAGGTCAACAAGAAACTTTATTTTATTTACTTTCTATTAACTAATTACAATTAATATAAATAATTTATCAAAAAATTATTGATTTTCGCAAGAATTGAGCTCACTTTCTTCTCTTTCACGTGAAAAATACCGAAATCCTCGCATTTTACCGATTGAGGTACAGTCTGTTGGTTTCAATTTTTATTAAAAATTGTTAAAATTCTATTTAAAGTATTAAGAATTAATCAAATTTAATTAATGAATTAATATTTGAAAAAACTACATTAAGTATCATCCACTACATATTAAAAAAAATGTGTTTCAACTATAATGGATGAATAAAAAGTATTTTATTAACGATTAAAAATTTGAACAAGATATATAAATATATATGAGAAAATGTGAACCAATAGCATGAACTGAACAATAATTAGCCATAGATAATAGTCTTGCAAACTCTAAAATATATGGTACCCCCCTCTTTTAGCACAGAATTGCAAACTTTGGGCAAGGACTCGATTTCTTTGCATGACCTTGGGGATCAATAGATGTGAAATATACATCTATAGCATGAATTTAGCTTTTGCTAGAATTTAGGTTTTTAGAATGAATTAGAATGATTAGAATTTAGAATGAATTTAGCTTTTGCTTTTAGATGTGAAATATACATCTATAGCATGAATTTAGCTTTTTTAGAATCGATCACATGATCCTTGGTGATTAATTCTTGGAATTCAGTCAACAGACCAGGAAAATCGACTTGCTTATATCACAAAATAAAATTAATTGAATTAAAAAATTCGTAGGCTACAACTTAACACTGACATTAACCAAAGTAATCGAGTAATAAATGTAATTAAACAGCAAAAAATAAAAGGATTAATATTTGAATTAAGAAAAGAAATAGTTGCCACAAATCGCATTTAAATTACTTATAAAAAACCTGCTAAGATTTTTAAAATTAGCATTCGGGAATAGAATTGATTTTATTAAAAAAATTTAAACATGTCATAATAATGTATCAATGTTGTTTTTTCTTTCGATATGTTTTGCGTTACAGTGGAGAAATGCCAAATAATGTTATCGTCACTTTACTTCTTTAATCCTAGCGTGATAAATTCTTAATGGAGCATAATTCTTCTTATTTCTATTGAAGGAAGAAAATTGGACTCATTTTTATTGAATTAATTTTAATAGATTATGCTTAATATATAATTATACCAAAAACTATATCCTAAATATCATCCATTCAGTTTTTACTATTATTTCAAGATCTCCATATTATATTATATATATATATATATATATATATATATATATATATATATATATATATGTTTGGTATAAGTCCAAACTGTCAAATCTTAAGCTATTAGTTTTAATACAAATGTTTTGTACATTGCGGTCATGAACTTTTCTAAAAGAGGGAAGTCTTAGGACATCGCAGCACTAAAAAAAACGTAAATTTTCGGTTCGTCTACGTTCCAAATTTTAACACTTTGTAATTTCACTTTACAATTTGTCTTTTAAACTGCGCATATATTAAACAGAATTCTTATTCAATCGCGCAAAAATTCTTATTCAATCGTTTAGAAATCGCGCAATGAAATATCAAAAAATAATGAAAATGGTTCGAGTATCACATGAATTGTACAATCTATCGTTGGCAATTAATAATAAAAAATAATTTGTAAACAATGACTAAAATTTAAAGAAAAATTTCTGCGACTAATAAATTGGCGTCAAGAAAATGTCAAATTTTGAAAATTAAATTATCTGAAATAACACTTTATAAGTTAACCAGAGAAGGCAACAAAATTCCTAATTAAAAAAATGTAATTAAAATTTAGAACAAATCCTTTAGCAATTTAAATTTTCCCTGTCTAACTCATATATGTGCGAGATTTGTTTGTTGTAGATCAAAGAGATTGGCATGTAAAACACCAACGCAACTAATACAAACACACACATTTACCAACTATAGCTTTTGGCGACCATTCTGTTCGTTGGAGATATTAATTTATTCTCTTTATAATTCTTTAATATTCTAAATAGTTCTTCAATTATCTCAATAATTTTTAATTCACTTAATAATTCTTTAACGCTTTTAATAATTCTTTAATTCTTTTAATAACGTATTAATTCTATTAATAATTCTCTTATTAATTCTTTAATTATCTTAAAATTCTTCAATTATCTTAATAGTTCTTCAATTCTCTTTATGAATATTTAATCATCTTAATAGTTCTTCAATAATTTCAATAATTTTTTAATTCTTTTAATAATTCTTCAATTCCCTTAATAATTCCTTATTCCTATTAATAATTCTTTAATTTACATAATAATTTTTAATTATCTTAATAATTTTTATATTATTGTAATAATTCCTTTAATTCTCTTAAATCTAATTTTTTTGCTGATGGATACCAATTCCATGGCATCATGACACTATTAAAATGTAAATGTGAAGTTCATGTACTTTATTAATTTCCAAATATTGAAATTACACTCTTTATACGACATTTAAGACACACAAAAATTAAACAGAATTCTTCACTTAGCCTTCAAAAATGGAAGAAAGTCACGACATCAGATAACTGTGAAAAACATTAAAAACAGTTTGCCAAAATACAGAAAAAATTTGGCTGACTATCAAATCAAAGTTGTTAGAAACAATTTCTTCGACTTTAAGATGTTGCTAAAATCATCTGTGTGTATGATATTTTCGGACGTAATGGTGCGAAAAGGAAGAAAATACGCTCCCTTATCAGTTATTTAAAATTTTAACTAATATTCCCCAATTTAAGCACCTTAGTGCATTTGCCAACTCCCCCGCTGAACCAAATTCAGTATATGTAGGCCAAGCGCCTTGGCCTTTAAAGCCCCAGTTAACATACATTTATCTTTAGTGTTAATAGAGATAGAGATTATTGCGAATATATAAATGAACTGGAAACCTAAATTCTTGAAAGTGAAACTTGTGATTGCTCTTATCATTTTCGATAAGTAACATGAGGAGGATGTTGAAACTTATTCCTTTACTACTATCTGTGATTACAGTTGCTTGAACTACATTGAGTATAAACCACCGACTGATTTGCCCCATAAACCCGAGACTGATTTGTCCCATAAAACCTGAGATTGAATTGTCCTTTAAAACCTGAGAGTTATTTGTTCCATAAAACCTGTCTTATAAAACCCGAGACTGCTTTGTCCCATAATACCCGAGACTGATTTGTCCCATAATACCCGAGACTGATTTGTCCCATAA
>JAOUZG010012368.1:887590-905647 GCA_026289955.1 Argiope argentata | reverse complement strand
ATATATATATATATATATATATATATATATATATATATATATATATTGTAGCCAACACTATAACGTGCAATCTTTTTCAAAATCTCGCATCAATAATTCACACTCATACACACACACAAAAATGTGAAGAAGAAATTTTCATTTCTTTTTTTAACGAGTTCTTACTTAATGAGGAATTTTATTGAACGAAGAAGTGTTAGTTCTTGCAAAAACAGTCATAGTATCCTCGTCATTGTTATATTAGATCCCTCTAAAAAATATTACTTTTCGTGCGAAAAAAAATCGACTTAATTAGCCATGGAAAATTATAATGGAAACAAATATCAAGAATAAAGGGGCAGGTGCTTACAATACAGTTTTATTACACTATCAATTAATAAAATAATTATAAAATTGGCCTCCCACATAAATTCAATTTTTCTGCTAAATGTTTTATCTGTTAGTAGTCATGAAGATAGTAGCATTTCCAGCTTTATGTTAAAAAGAACGAAATATTTATCTTACAGAAATGTGACCTTGACAAAACTATAAATCTCTCTATCCAACGTTCATTTTTTTGAGTCAAACCTTTATCAAGAAAGAATTATCCAGTTTTTATTTAAATTCATAAATACTTTGATATAAATTATGTGCAATACTTTATTTGACATGTAGGAGATAATAGCTTTTGAAGAAATCTCATGCTACTTATATTCTTCTATATTATACAGAGAAATCGGTAAAATCCTTGAAAGATCCCGATGTCAGATTTCATACGAAGTTGTATTTGAATTTTTTAAAATTATTTTTGTTTACTTTCTTGTAGATTTAAAGTTCCCATCATCATTTTTTAATTCAAGAGAACTAGAAACTATCATAATACACAAAAGAATTCGTAATTTTAATCACAAATATTTCCGAGAATTTTACAGATAACAGTATGAAATTTCTTCAAGCATTTTTACTATAGCATACTGTCCTTTTTTCTAACCGTACATATAGTTCGATCTCTATTTTTTTTTTGTAATTTTTTATTACTTCCTTCAGATTACGAGATGCTATAACTTGTCTCATTAAATTTACTATATTCACTTAATTATAAGTAGCGTTTTTTTCCTTTCTAACTATACGAAACATCGTTTAGAATATAATAGAATTAAAAGATCTTTACCATTCAGGTACGTTTATATATAAAATATAATTAAAATGAAAATATTAATAAATTTAACAAGTGAAATTTAATAAAAGAAAATATTAAGTTATTTTAACAAACTGTTGTCTTTTCAGAACATGACGTTGACGGATTTCACACCCGAAGAGCAGGCAGTTATAGATGAGGTAATGCAATGTTTCTTCTTTCATCATTTGTTTTATGTAAAGAAGAATTTCTTCTTAATTCAGTATCGTGCCAAAATACAGCCAAAATATTGAGCTATTCAATTAAGTAAATATGCTATGGTGATTAAGTCAATACATTGGCGACCAACATCAGTGAGTAATCTGTAAGTTTAAATGGATTTTGTCGCATCAATTTGTGGTTTTTATCAAGGTTCTTTAAAGAGAAAAGTTAATATGTTCTATTATCTACTTATCGCATCAATAATTATCGTATTTGAACAACGATAGTAATACGAATGGATAAAATAGGGAAAAAGAAAATTCCCGTTTAGGCAGAATTCTGTATTGAATTTGATTTGCGGATTCAGCAATCTAAAAGGTTGCAAAAAGACATGGGAACAATATACAACTCCCTACCGTTAACCTCAAAATAGCGCCAACTGTTCAAAAATGGGCAAATAACTGCCATCATTAATTCAGAAAGACATCAGAACAATAACCAACGGTACTTACGTATTATACCGCCTTCGCCAACGGTTTAATAACTCATTGGCGACGGATTTAAGTTTGCCGATAAAGATCCACGTATTACACTGTTGCCAGATTGCCATAATTGGCGGTTTGGCAACTCATTGGTGACGACTTCAAATTTGTCGATAAAGTTGGACGGTATATTACTTGAATACCTACCCAACTTACTGCCATTAAGCTCAAAATAGCGCCAACTATCCAAAAATGGACAAATAACTGCCATCATGAATCTCCACAAGATACAGTAATAAATGTTTTTAGACCTGCAATAACCATTGTTAGTATTAGAGAAGTTAAACATATTGTCTAACTGATTAGGCACTGAATTCGGATTAAGAGTTCGCTCTGAATACTGAACCAAGTAAGCAATTAGATTAGAGCAATTAAGAAAAACAAATGTAGTTGGAGATAACCTTTTGTATTTTACTTTAATCAAATCATTATATCTTCTTAATATGTGTCCCTTAATCTCTTCTTTCACGGAGGAATTTTATAGAATATGAACTAACTCTGAGGCATCTCATATAGGAGTATAATTAGCTTCTGGCATAGTAGTTGGTTCTCGCTAGCCAAGTAAGTATAGAAATGGTGTGGGATCTGCTAACCACTGCAGATGACAAGAAATACTCCCATGATAATGGTTGTATTTTGGTCAGTATTGGAACTAAGGACACAATGTTAGTTCCCATCAATTCTGTTTTGGTGGTCCGATTATTCAAATTTAATGTGTGCCTTGGTGGCAAGTTGGAGCGTGTGATTAACTAGAATAGGAAAAATGTACTTTAAAAAGCAGGAAATATATGATATATGAGGAATACAGAATTTTTTAAAATTATTAATAGAATTATTTTAGCAACGGTATTGTTTAATCACTTTATTTAATCAAGAAACTATTTCCTTCTATTCTGGTTTAAAAATGTACTAACATTTATCTATTGATGCAAACATGCAGTTAAAAATTGTTGGTAAGCTATTTTAGAACATAACGAATTAAACTGTGTACAGTTGAGTTCGAAAAATTGCTTTATTACATATAGATATTTTCTTGCAGTTAAGATAGGACTGCTGTGATTTTAAGTGCTTTTATGTTGTTAGTGCTTCAAATATTTAACAAACTGAAATTTCAAAAAGATAATCTGCTGTTGTTTTTATGGCACTTGCCATGGACAAGCTGGCTGAGGTAGTCGGCAATTTAAGCCTAATAGGCGTTTATTTCTTCTTTTTTTTTTGTAGTAGCTCCAACAAGGACCAAGAGTAGGAATTTTGCTACTCACTCATCACATTCGCTCGCACAGACCCTTTTTTGCATGGGGACACATTCACACACCTCACAGGTAGAACACAGAACGCCACTTCATGCCCCTGCAACTATAACCACCTGGTTACTTAAACAGTGTAATGAGCATGAAGTGGAAGATATAATGAAAGTGACTGTTGTTCGACGTCACACATTTATTGGTTAGAATTTAATATGGGATTTTAGTTTTGAATCAAAGAAAGCCGAAGATAGTGAGCTGCTTGAAGTTTAAATGGGAAGTGGATTTGTCTAATTAAGCTTACTATTGGAGGGAAACTGAAGACTTTTGCTAGTTCACATAAATAGACTTATAGTTTGCTTAAGATTACAAATTTCTGAAAAGTATTGTAAAAATACAAAAGAAAAAATTAGGGACGAGGACAGAAATAATAATAAAAAAGAAAAACACAAAAAATACAATTAAACGCTATTTACAAACACAAAAGTAACAGAAAAAAAGATATGGAATTACAGAGCTACTCTTGTGAATAGTGTTCTTAAAAACTAAACAAATCTCTGTTTTCTTCAATGTGACAAAATATAGAACAGAGAAGAACAGCCAAGCTCGAACCGGGATTCGAACCCGGGGAGAACATACACAAAAGAATACCCAGGCTCGAACCCGGGAAGACCAGATCACATCGAAGACGAGCTACTCTTATGGCAGAACACCGGCAGAGATAATCTAATGATATAAAAATGTTTTTAAAAGAGCATTCATATATTTAGATCATTTGTTCTAAACATAAAAACTCCAATTTTTTTCTATAAATTTAATAAAAATTTTTATGAATGATTGTTCTAAATGCTTTCTGTGCTTCATAAGAAAACACGCGCTTTATTACACTTTTAACCCATACTTAAATGAGTAAACCCGATTGCTTTGTTTCAGCTAAAGAGACGAACAATAGACGATGTCACACCAATGATGTTGGAAGATAATTACCTGTTTTACCGCTTTGCTAAAGGTAATTTTCAAATTTTCCTCCATAAATCAGATTATTTCAGGAAGGGGAAATAATAAATGAAATGATGCTAAACATTCTAAATTAGAATATCGTACAAATCAAATTGGCATCATTAAAAATACGGGTTATTGCATTAAATAAAAAATTTCAAATTCATTTTTTTATATTCTTTTAATGGTGTCATATTTTTAATGATGCCATGATTTCAATGGATTGATAATATTCTTTAAATTCAAACTTTTTTTAAGGTTAGATTAGAAATTAAACAACTCAAATAATCTCATAATATTTATTGATTATATTTTTAATTTTACAAGGTGACCTCCTTTCATATCATAAATATCGTCATTGGCGTATAACAGTTACGAAAATTAATTTTTGGTGGTAATTTAGCATTTTCACTGAATTTATCGTGTTATACTTGGCGAGTTATTTGGCGATTGACCTCTGGCGTTCTCTTAATAATAACAACCGAAAATCAAATTTGTGTTTTATATACGTTTGAAAAAAATTGACACAAAACTACGCATGAAATACCATACTGAATTTGATAAAGCTAAGTCGTTTCATTTTTGAATTAGAGTGTTTATATGAATTTGAAAATACAGACCGACATACACTAAACTAAGAACAGATCGTAGTTGTATTTGGCTTAAAATTTGAGGTGTGAATTAGAAATCTATATACCGAATTTCGTCTATGTAACTCTCACCATTTTGTAATTATCAAATTTAGTTATATTCGAACAGATGGACATATTTTACTCAAAATTCGATATAATTCTGAAAATTTGGTGTAAAGACCGTATACCAAACTCCCATATTTTAACTTAAAGCATTTTTGAATTATCTTTGTTATATAGAGACAGATGTATGGACGGGCATTTTCAAAAAATGATTTTTCATCAAAAACTCGGATTGAAATTCTTTGACGATTACTATACTTTATTTATTCTACGTATAAGAAAAAGTAAAATAAGCATTAAATTATTTGCGCATTGATTTATGATGAAAGTTAACTATACGATGGTGATAATCAACTATTCATATTGAGGATAATACAAATAAGATTCTTGAGTTTGCCTTATGGCCACGTGAATGTTAAAACATGTTATAAACGTGGTAAAGCGTGTTTTTTTTGTAGCAATACGCATGAATTACAATTATTACTTTATTTATTTTACTCATGCGCACATTATGCATTAAATAAATGAATGAATGAAACACAATTACAGATATGATTGAAATAATTTACTACCCCCCCCACCCCACCCCACCCCAAAAAGGGAATTTTGCTTAAAAGGTGGTGGTACACTTGAAATAGAATAACAGAGGAAAACTTTTTGATAATTATACAGAGAACACAATTTAAATTTCGAGAAAACAATTAATAATCAAAATTCGTAAAAATTAATGAGATGGCTGGGACTGAATATTTGAAGTTATTGATTTTATGTTGAGATTAAGATTGGTTATGGCAATATGCAGAACAAAATAAGATATAGAATAGCAGAAGACTTCCTCATCTGCTATTCTATTTCTTTCTTTTGATTTGTTTAAATTCATTAGGGATAAAATTTTCTCACAAATGTAAGTGCTGCCAAAGGAAGTTGTACATGCTGCTGCATTTTGCTTTAAGCACAAAAATACCTCGAGTAAATCTTTATAAAATTCTAATATCGGTTTTCCTTTGAACTGATTTTTGAAAAAATCAACATTCTGTAAATCAATTTAGGCAAACTGCATTACTCTCATCCACTAACTTTACATCAACAGAAAATTGAGAAGAAAATACATCAATTTTTGTTAGGTGCTTTTCAAAATCTGAAAACCAATCATCAAATGCCTTACGCAAGATTTGAATTTGATCCTCGTACTCCATTTTCATGCGTGGAAATTTTTCAGGTCCGCGAGCTTCTCCTATACGAAAACTCGTACTCGCAGGTAGCCATGAAGGGAACAAACTGAAAAGCCACGTAATAAAAAAGTGAATAAACTTAATGAACAACTGTAAATTATTTATTCTGGTGTAGAATCGTTTCCGTATCCGATTTTCCCCCTTTTTATTTGAAAAAGTCTAATTTCCTTTTAAATTAATCTTATTGTATTAACAACATTTTCGGGCCAACTTCGAAGGCTAGATGAGCCAATTTTGGCCCGTGGGTCATAGGTTGTGCATACCTGCCTTATGGAACTGATTTTTATTAAATTAGGCTAAAAGAAAAACTAATATAAACTCGTATCAGAAGCAGAATGAGGTTTATTACTATATTTATTATTTATATAATCATAAGACAAGTATGTTATTTTCGCAAGCTACATGTAAATGAAAAGTATTAAATATTTTTTTTGCAATAAATTCTTCTTATTCTTCTATCAATAAGCTTTCCTATTTCAGTAACTTACAATATTTGCAGTCGGAGAAACTAAATCCTATCACATATTTTTTCCCATTTTAATTCATTATATTTCGGATTTTTATTGCTATTATTAACATCATTTTCGCGTACCTCTTATCATACCTTCAAATTAGGAGTATTCGCTCAAGTGCCTTTTGTCAGTTTGTCCTCTGCGATAAGTCCAATTTCAGCAACTTATAACAGCCACTGATTCTATACATGAAATTATTTTCGATAACGTATCACTCATTTACTTTTTTCAATGTTAAAATTATAAAGTGGATATTGTAAATTTAAATTTTCAATTTCATTTTTTAGCTCGGGATTATAATCTGGCTGAAGCTGAAGCCATGTTAAGAAGAGTAAGTACTTTTTATCCGAATCTTTAATACAATGATTTAATACTATTAACAAGTATGTTATTTTAAAATTTATTATTATTTAATTTATTTTAAAATTTATAAAGCTGCAACTCGTTCAATATTGAAAGAAAAAACACAATTAATTATAACACAGAACCTTTACATTTTCGTTCAGATTGTCTAGAAGCTGAGTAAGATTCACAGCCAACATAACATATTTTTGCTAGCAAATAAACTAAAGAATTCCTTTCAAAAAGAAATTTTTTTCAACGGATTGAAAATATCCATTTATTATCTAACAATATTACATTACATAAACAAAAGTGAGGCGTAAATATATTCAATTTTTTTCGAAGTTTAAAATCCCCATGGTGAAAGTTCAAAACATAAATAGATCCCATTGGCTGTGAATCATTTTTAGGGTGAAAAGCCTTACGTAGATGCAAAAAGACCCGCATTTCCAATACCATTATTGCTTGAGTTTTTTACGAATAAAATAGTTGGTAACAAATGAGATAAATGAAAAATATAGGATACATATCAAAAAGCAATTTTTTTTTCTTTAGAATGAAATTTCGCATTTATTATTTATAATAATAAATTTGCATTAACAAAATATAAACTTAAATATAAATGATAATTTCAAAGAAATCGTTTGTATAAATTCCCTATCAAATTCCCAATTAAGAAAAATTTAAACTAAAAGATTTTTTATTAACTTCAAAAAGTTTGGCTAGAAAAAAAAAACTATTATGTGGAAGTAAAATAACGAGATTTTACTTACTGATTTCACTCAAATACTTGAAAAAACAAATTTTTTAATAGAAAAGAGGGAAAGGAACATGAAGTGAATTAAAACCACAACTAAATTATTATCATGTCAGAACATGATGTTGTTTCTGGGATGAGGTTTTTGGCTTCAACAAAAATTCGTAGGCAAAAAAAAAATTATTATCTACAGGATCATTTCAAAAAATCAGCTTTTAATAGCGTGTCGCCATTGCATTTACAAAAGCTCTGATTTAAAAAAAGTAAGTAAATGACTACAGCAAACAAAACCTAGAAAATTGTCAATTTGAACCCGTGATTATACGAAATGAAATAAATAAGAAATGGGATATTTTTTTTAAACAAGCAATGCTAGACCAAGTTTTTTTTATCGTTTGCAATACTAAAGTGACTCATTCGATGACACGATTAAAATGAATAGAAATATAATTTAACTTGCACGAGCACGTGGTGCTTGGCCGTTCGAGAAATGATGTTCTGGCATGATATATTGAAATATGCATAGCAGATTTCATTTTAATCGTTTTCTTACTTTTCTTTTATTCCTAAAAGAGCAAGCAATGTTACCTCAACAATTCATATTTATTTATTAAAACGTCAAAAACAACTTAAAGAATTTATAATTGTTTCACGAACTTGATCGAATTGCTGAGCATTTTCCCCCTACCAAATCATTCGTCGTAATTTATATGCCATTCAAATTAAAATAAACTTTCACCGGTTATATAAACAATTTTAGCAAAACATTTCAATTGCTAATCGAAATGTAGCTGGGTTTAGTATGCTTTCTTTTAATTTATTTTCAGTTACAAATATTTACTTGAGAATAATAATTGCTTAAATATAAAAATAAATATTCACGTTTTTAAAGAAATATAAAACGAATTAAAAGAAATATAAAATCATTTCTGTTTACACCAAGAATTACAATGAAAAAGTTTCAAGATAACCTGTATAGGACTAAATGCAGATTTTATGATTATTAGGGTAAATTATTTTATAATTTTTGTCCGCTATAAAACCATCGTTTTTTTTTAAATAATTATTTTCGGCACTTTAAATTTTGTACATGGAAAAGTTTGCAATCAATTTTAAATAACTTTCCGATGAAATGCGCCCTGTGACAGAATAGGAACCGAGCAGACAAGAAAAAAGAGATTAAAATGAATTTATATTCCTATTCATTTTAATGGTTTCATCGGATGAGTCACTTTAGTATCACAAACGATCCAAAAAACTTTGTCTCGCATTGATTGTTAAAAAAAATATCCAATTTCCTATTCATTTCATTTCATATAATCGCTTGCTCAAGAGGACACTTTTTTTAGGTTTTATTGGCTGCAGTCATTAACTTATATTTTCAAATGGGAGCTTTTGTAATTGCAATGGCAACGCGCTAATAAAAGCTGATTTTTTGAGACGCTCGTGCAGATATTAAAATTTCAATTTTTCGCCTATGGATTTTTGTCTACCTTCTTCCCAAAAAAACATCATGTTCTGACATGATAATAAAGTGAGCAAATTTTGCATTATCATCCAGTTTTGAGATATGTTTAAACTTTCAAGTCCTTAACTCATCAGCAAATGACTTTAAAATCGATTGCAAAACTGTACTGAGCAGAAGAACAAGCAGATAAAAAATGAATTAATAAAAATATATTTAAAAGCCGTCTTATTTACTATCTACATAATTTATTGCCTATTATTGAAACATGCATCAAATCTCAGTGATATATGTATTATAAAAATATTTTTAAAAAATTGCCAAAGCTCTATTGGATGGAACGCATTAATGATAAGAGAAAGATCATTCAAATTAGTTTTACAATACATTTGCATTTTTAATTAAGATACAATTCACAAACTTTTAAAAAAATTATTGCATTTTGATAATTTTACATTGAAATTAGTATTTTTTTAAAAAGTTCCTGGAAGACTGATTTATCTTTGCAGATTTTTTTATATTGAAAGAAAAATTGCTTAGATACTAATAGTTATCACCCTATAGCAACAATGCAAGTACTACAAAAGTTTTACTAGATGGCATTGTATGCGCTGTCAACATGAGAGTAGGTAAAAAAAGTCTGTAATAATAATAATAATAATAATAAAGTGTTTTTTTGTAAAATTGCGTTTCCCTAGAAAAGACACCTATATCGATAAACTTTAAAAAGCAAAGCCTTATCTAAATACAAAATTGGATCCAAACAGTTAAATTCGATTCCGAGATACATAAAACAATCTTATACATATACAAGAAATGCTCGTATAAAGTTAGAAGATTAAAATACAATTTACAATATTTTCTTAAAATTTTAAAACATTTATGCTTTTAAATTCTTTATTTCTGAGAATTTTGTATCCAAACGGACATACCAACTATAGTTTCCAAACGGACATACCAACTATAGTTTTATTCAAATCAAATGGAGCACCAATTACAAGCGGCTATTATTTCCGTACTTACGCATTAAATCGTCCAACTTTATCGCCAAATATTAACTCCAATAAATTATTAAACCACCAATTATGGCAATCCGGCAGTGGTATAATCTGTTGGTCTTTATCACCAAATTTAAATCCGTCGCCAATGAGTTACTAAATCGCTAGCGATCGTTGGCGAAGAAAGTCTAATACGTAAGTACCATTATTTCTTATTAAAATATGTAGTTTCAAGTTGAACTAAAAAGATTTGAAGAATAAATTTAAATGTATTACAGAAAGAAGTATAAAATGCTGAATGTGCGTCTAATTATTAATTGTTCTGCGCTATTTCCTTGGTCAAATTCTCACCCATTGATTGAGTTCAATACATACATAAAATATGCTATAGAAATTTTTTGAAATATTTTTATTCTATTCATTCTTTTATATGCTACCGATTCAGCCTTAATATTTCTTTGTACACATCGAAGAGCGAACAAAAATATATCAGTAGAAAATGCTTTATGAGATTAATAAAATTACCTCTTGAATCCATGGTTGAAATCTTATTTGGCCATGAGATTAAGATAAAAGCAGTAATCACACTGGGCTATTATTGCAATATCTAAGAACACAAATTTTTTATTAACTTCCTTATGTACAAATTCTTTTCTTATCTTCATTTTTAAGGAAGCTATATTCATTTTTAATCGGTGCAAATGTTGTTAATAGCTTTAATACGATTTTGACTGGATTAAATACAATGATTAATATAATTACCCAATTTGAGGTATGAGAACGTGAGAATTTTTTCCTACAATTCAGCAGAAGTTGCTTTAGAAAAGGAATTGAGTCCTTGAAATGTAACCTTCTGTGAAAAAATGAATTATTAGATGATGTCACTGCATACTTCTTAGCAGGACATAGAACAAGGAAATTACTCTAATTTCGGAGTAATTGTTTACGGAGCAATTCGGCAGATCTACTGCCACTTTGTCACATATAAGCATTAACCGGAGGCTTATGAAACGGGTTAAAATAACACAGTACACGCAGTTTATAAGTTTATATATTGTACTTCAAGTTTCCGGAATTTATTTGAGAAACAGTAAATTAAAGAATGGGAACTGTTCACATTTTAAGAGATATTTTGTAATGCCCAACTGAAATTCAGAAAACATAAACAAAACGTTAACATTAACCATAATCCGAATTCTTAAGAAAGTCAACTCAAACTGATTTTATTTTTCACTGATAAATAATGCACATATATGAACTATGCCTATGAATAATGCACATATATGATATGCCTACGGACTCCGACCTGTCCGTAGGCATACGGAATAAATCATAAGGCTGAATAATCGGACCGTAACACCTCCCAAAACTGGCGTGAAATACAGTTGAATCCTAAAAGCCATCACCCGCCACAGTACAACCCTTCCCTTAGGAAGTACGTTCCGTCATCGATCGAAAGAGGCCTAATTCCCACCTATCAGTGCACCCTCCAGGGTAGCGTGATCCAACCAACATGAAAAAATCATCTCATTATTATTTTGAGATTCCCCCGGTATATATATATATATATATATATATATAAACCATTAATTTTTTTACAATCGCGCACGTATACTTTAGAGTATACTGCAGTTTCAAAACAATACAATCGGGATTTTTCATTTTGGGGCCTAATTTCCTGTCTCGATATTCTATTATTTGACAATTTTAATATTATATATTTAATAATGATATTCTATTATTTGGCAATTTTTGACATATTTTTTAAATTTTAATTATTTAATAAATTACTTTCATGTTCTTATCTTTGATGTCGATATCCTGCTTTTTATGGAATGTCTAATTAAAAAAAACTCGAATAATTTCAGCATCTCGTTTGGAGAAAGGAATTCGGTATCGAGACAATATTCACAGATTACACGCCACCAGAGGTAAGGACATATTTTAAAAAAATCATTTTAGAAAAAGAATTTTTAAAAAGTATTATTTATTAATTTGGCTCAAATAATCATGAATCCAAATTCTAGTATAATGCTGCAATAATTTATAAATAAAAAAAATTGCTTACAACCGTTTCATTCACATAATTTATTAAATTAATGCTTTTATGATATTAAATCGTTTGCTGGAAATAATTGTTCAAAATCAAAAAGATAAGAGCAATATATGATATGATATTCAATTACAACCTCAATTAATTATTTTTAAGAATTAAATTGCGTCTGACATTAAACATTTAATATTTCAAAATTTTATTATTCCTGTTCAGTGTGTAAATAAAATTCCCTACTTTAATCGAGTCTCATACAATCTTAGCACCCTTAAAATTTAATTGTTTGGGTAGTTTCTTTCAAACTGCTACTACTTTTAATACTGTTACGTTTTTAGCGTAGCGGGTTCGGATTGAATGGACTTTAGCTGAGGACAGCACAAACAAATTTATTTACAGCTATTTACAGTTATTTACAGGATAATTAATAAAGTAAAAATTTCAGATAAATACAATTCAGCAGTCAACAGTCAATTACAGCGTAAATTCAAGTCTTACGTACGATAAAAACAGACTGCAAAACAGCTATCGTATAGCACAGCAACAGTTAATCACTTCGAGCTCAATAACACAGCGTTAACAGCAAACGCAAAACACAGCTCACAAATCCTTTAGTCCAGCGAGACGCTTTTTATTTCAGAGCAAACTCTCAACTAACGCGATCAAATCACTATAGCAACTAACTAACTCACGCCGGCTACTCGTCCTTATATAGCCGAGAAGCGCGTGCACCTGAGTCTCGTGGAAATTCTCAAAACATCGCGCACAATCTAGCGGCTACTAGATTATTCCTTTCGCCAACCAATCAAGCTGGCGCGAGGCTCCTCGCCAAACGTGGCCAACTTTGGCGAGTTTTCGTGCCGCTCGCCCGCTTGTAACATTGCCCCCTCCTCAAGGACTGCACGTCCCGGGCAGTACAGACCCGAGCAGAAGGCACTCAAAAGTATCAATTCCATACACACAAAATTATAGACATAATCATTGAAAAAGAATTAACATAAAGAACACTATTTACAAATATACAGGTCATATTTACATAAATAAGGAAACCATGGTTTCAACTAAGTATTTGACAAGTCACCATAATAAGGGGCTAGCCGGTCGTAATGTACTACTCTTGGTTTTGAGTTCGGTGACTTCCTTATTCGAACCACGACGTCATTCAGTCGTTTCAGGACTGTATAAGGGCCTTCCCAGGAAGACTGCAGCTTCGGAGAGAGTCCCTTTCGTCGAATCGGGTTCCAGAACCATACCTTGTCACCTTCCTTGAATTCATGTCCGGTGGCTTTAGTGTCGTACCTGGTCTTCATCTTCTCCGTCGCTATGTTGATCCGATCTCGGGCAAATCTGTGTACGTCTTCTAAACGGGCCTGGAGGTCTTGAACATAATCCACAGGCGAAGAAGGCGTATCCGGTGGACACCCGAACAGAAGATCACAGGGCAGTCGGAGTTCCCGTCCAAAGAGCATCTTGGATGGTGTGAAGCCAGTCGTTTCGTGAACCGCGCTTCTATAAGCAAGCAGGAACAAGGGTAGTTTCTCATCCCAATCTTGTTGGTTTTTCGAAACGAACAGAGAGAGGTTATTTAGAATAGTACGATTGAACCTTTCTACCATGCCGTCTGATTGGGGATGAAGAGGTGTTGTCTGGGTTTTGTCGATTCGAAGGAGTTTGCAGAGTCCTTGACATACAGCAGAAGTAAAATTCCTCCCTTGATCGGAGTGAAGCTGAAGAGGTGTTCCAAATCTGGAAATCCAGTTCTGAAGTAAGACTTCTGCTACAGTAGTCGCCTCTTGATCAGGGATTGGATAAGCCTCTGGCCACTTCGTGAAATAATCCATAACAACTAGAATGTTTCTATTTCCATTGTCCGTCCGAGGAAGAGGTCCCAAGATGTCAAAGGCGATTCTCTCAAATGGTGCACCTACATTATACCGCTGTAACTTACCACGACTGCGTGTTTTTGGTCCTTTTCGGGCGTTACAGTCATCACATGTTCTGCACCATTCTTGAACATCATCTTTCAAGTTGTTCCAATAGAAACGCTCCCGGACTTTATGAATTGTCTTCATGACTCCGAAATGGCCACCAGCCGGACTGCTGTGTAACTCCTTCAGAACTTGGTTTATCCTCGATCGGGGAAGTACAAGTTGCTTCTTAACTGACTTCCCATCTTCGGACTCCCATTTTCTATACAAGATGCCGTTTCTAATTTCAAGTGAATTCCAGAGAGCCCAATAACGTTTAGTTCCAGTACTGAGGCTTGAAATGTCCTGCCATTCAGGTCTTGAATTGTTTGATTGCATGAATTCTATAATCGGTTTAATGTCAGGATCATTTATTTGTTCTTTACGAACCTCTTCATCACTCCATGGGTCATATTGAGGTTGGGCGGCTCCTGCGATTTGGCGTACAGTTGGTGTAACAATCCCATATTTCTCTTCAACAGAGGAGCAGTAGCGACAACCCTCGGAGCAGGGCTTTCTTGATAAGGCATCTGCATTTCCATGCAACGACCCTTTCCTATGTTTAATTTCAAAGTCGTATTCCTGAAGTTTCTGTATCCATCTGGCTATCTGACCCTCCGGATTCTTGAAATTTAAAAGCCAAGTCAGAGATGCATGGTCGGTTCGGAGCAGAAATTTTCTTCCATAAAGGTAACTATGGAAATTCTCCACGGCCTTCACAATAGCGAGCAATTCTTTCCTGGTGACACAATAATTTCGTTCCGGTTTCGAAAGACACTTGCTCCAATATGAGATGACACGTTCGTGGCCGTCGATTTCTTGAGATAATACTGCTCCAACGCTCTCATTACTTGCATCTGTATCCAGGATGAATTGTTTTTCAGGATCAGGATAGGACAGGATGGGAGCCGATGTCAAGGCCTCTTTCAAGTCATTAAATGCCTTTTCGCAATCATCCGACCACAAGAATTTTTGTTTGTTTTCAGTTAGCCTGTGTAGTGGTCTAGCGATCAGAGAAAACCCCTTAACAAATCTCCTGTAATATGTGCAGAGTCCCAAGAAGCTTCTAAGTTCATGCACATTTTCAGGGCGGCGCCAGTCTCTAACTGCTGACACTTTTTCCGGGTCTGTTTGGACGCCCACTGCAGAAATTATGTGTCCAAGGTAGCTTACCTCATGACGGAACAAACGACATTTAGATGGATTCAACTTCAAGTTGGCATCTTTTAATTTTTCTAGAACCTTTCTTAAATTACAAAGATGCTCCTCAAAATTCCGTCCGACTATGATGATGTCATCAAGATAAACGAGGCAAGCTTCTGGAGTAAGTCCTTTTAAAACGGTCTCCATTAGACGTTCAAAAGTTGCTGGCGCATTACAAAGGCCAAAAGGCATGACCTTAAATTGCCACAGCCCATGTCCTCCAGTTGTGAACGCTGTTTTCTCACGATCGTCAGGATGAATCTCCACTTGCCAGTATCCACTCTTCAGATCGAGAGTGGAGAACCACTCGTTACCGGAGAGTGTATCTAGTGTATCATCGATTCGGGGAAGAGGGTACGAATCTTTCTTCGTGATGTCATTCAATCGCCGGTAATCTACACAGAATCTTGTAGAACCATCTTTCTTTCGGACCAAAACGATGGGAGAGGCCCAAGGACTAGTCGAAGGTTCAATGACGTCCTTTTCTTGCATGTCATTTAACAAATCTTTCACCTCTTCCACTTTGGCAAATGGCAATCTTCTGGCGTTCTGTCGTATAGGAGGATGATTTCCAGTATTGATTCGGTGTTGCGTTAACTTTGTTCTGCCAACATCATCAGATGTTTGGGAGAACAAGTCTTTAAATTCATCAATAACTCTTCCTGCAACAACTCTTTGCTCTTCCTCCAATTCAGTGTCTTCAAGTAATTCCAGGCTCAAAAAGTCGGAAGACTCCTTTGATGTTAAGTGGGAATTCTTCTCGATACAGGTAACTGGAGAGCATTTAGCTAGAACTTCACCCTTCTTAATTAATTTTGATTTATTACTAACATTGATAACCCTGACGGGTACATTCTTTTTCGAGAGATCTACAAGACTGGAGGCCACCATCGTTCCACTTGGAAGACTCCCGTCGCTGGAAAATTCAACAACACCATACCGGAAATTCTCCGTTTCGCCAGTAGATCCCTCTAAAATTATTTCTCTTCTAGCTGGGATGACAAAGTCTGTAAAAGCAACAATCTGATGGCATGTATTTACTCCTCCAGAACCTAAATGGAAAAGAGTCACGTCTTCCGATGTGGAGTGCAGGGAGTTATTTTTAAAGTCAATCACAAAATCATATTTCTTCAGAAAGTCCAGTCCAAGTATAAAATCATCTGTAATTTCAGCTACGTAAACGGCATGGTCATAAGTAGCATTTCCAAATCTTATCACAATATTCATTTTTCCAATAATCGGGATTTTGTCACCAGTGACCGTTTGGAGGGTGACGCAGGGCGGTGTCCAGAGAATTTTCCTTCCGAGTTGTTCTGCAACATCTCTTCGCATGATGGTTACGTTGGCTCCTGTGTCAACGATCATTCGGCAGGGAGCTCCATTGACGAAGGCTTCAACAAATAAACCATTTTCACCGCCGCCTCTGGAAGATATCTGTAAAACTCCAAAATGGGGCTTTTCTTCATCTGGCAACCTCCGCCCCGCGAGACCGCCAAATTCTAGTTTTCCTGGTTGTTTTGAGAAGAGTCTTTAGCCCGTTTATCTAACCGGGCTGAGCAATTCCTTTGAACATGGCCCTCGTCGCCGCATTTCCAACATTTCACAGTTCTCTGGCCATGTTTGTTGGGCCTTTCATCTCCTTTCCGGATAATCTGGCAAATTGTTTTCACCATTTCAGTCAGATTTTGCATCGAAGAATCTGATTCGTCTTGAACCGCAGCACCTCTTACTGAGTGGCGATCCCTCCGTGAAGCTTGCTGAGCGGCTTCAAATTTCATTGAGTAAACCAAAGCTGATTTTAAGTCCTTCAATTCAGCCATTCGCAGGGACTTTTGTATCTCTGGATCCCTCACACCGTCGATGAAATACTGCAGGGCCAGTGTTTCCCGTACCTCGGCAGGACAGTCGGAGAAGGCAAGATGGGAGAGCCTCTCTACATCTGCTGCAAGCTCTTACAGGCTTTCATTCGATCGTTGTTGCCGGGTCTTTAACTGAAGACGGCTATAGTCCTTGAGGCACTTTTCTCCGAAGCGCAACTCCAGAGCGTTTGAAAGAGCATCAAAGTTCAGATGTTGATCTTCAGGAACAGTTCTCAAAATATCAGCAGCTTCAGCCCGTAGTGATGCAGCCAGTTGACGAGCCTTCGTGACTGTATCCCAACCATTGGCTTCTGCGACGATGGAGAATTGAGTCTTATAAACTTGCCAAGATGTTTTTCCGTCGTACGTGGAAACTTTAATGCTTAATTTAGGAATAGCAGGTCCATGTTGAGATATTTCGGGCTCTCGAGCATTCGAGGATTGGTTTTCAGTTTTTATCTGTGCACTTTCCATTCTCTTTAATTTTTCTTCGACCTTCCTCTCCATTTCTTGTTCAAATGTTTTAAACTTTTCGTCCACTTTTTCAAATTTCTCTTCAAAACTCTGCTGAATATTACGAATCTTTGTATCGTTCTCTTGAACCTTTTCCGCTAAAGCATCTACTTTATAGTTGATTGCTTCAACGATATTAGCTTGGCCTTGTTCTATCTTCTCCTGCCCTTGTTCTATCTTCTCCATCTTTTCTTGCCCTCGTTCTATCCCTTCTTTCATTTCTTTAATGAAAGCAAAAAGCTGTTCAAATTTTGCTTTATCTGCTTCCTCCATCGCTCTAGTCTTCACCATTCAATCCCACTTCTGACACCAGTTGTTACGTTTTTAGCGTAGCGGGTTCGGATTGAATGGACTTTAGCTG
>JAOUZG010012368.1:864804-887190 GCA_026289955.1 Argiope argentata | reverse complement strand
AATACTATACGCAATGAAAAAAATATATTCAGGGATGATAAAACGGCAATTTATAGCCAAGCATGGAATGTCTATCTTATGAAATTCTGGTAAACATAATTTAGTCCCTTTCTGCTCATGCGCTGCCCCTTTACCGTGTTATCACTGGCCGAGTGTAAACACAGCATTAGTGTGTGATCATTTTAATTGCAGAAAAATTTCAAACCCTCTCTGAAGCATATATATATATATATATATATATATATATATATATATATATATATACACTGAAGTGACAAAAGTCATGGGATAGCAATATGCAAATATACAGATGGCAGTAGTATCGCAGCGAAAAAGTATAAATGCGCAGTTCGTTTTCCAGAGCTTTCATTTGTGTTCAAGTTATTCATGTGAACAGGTTTTTCGCGATTTATGGCGGCACGACGAGATTTAACAGACTTTGAACGTGGAATGTTAGTTGAAGCTAGACGCATGGGTCATTCCATTGCGGATATCGTAAGTGAATTCAACATTCCGAGATCCACAGTATCAAGAGTGTGCAGAGAGTATGAAATTTCAGGCATCACATCCCATCATGGACAGCGCAGTGGGCGACCACCTGCACTTAACGACCGAGACCGCCGACGTCTGTGTAGAATGGTCTATGTTAATAGACACGCAACACTTCGTCAAATAACTGCAGGAATCAATGTGGGACGTGTCCGATAGGTCTGTGCGACGAAATTTGTCTTCCTTGGGCTATGACAGCAGAAGAACGACTCGAGTGCCTTTACTGACATCACGACATCGCCTGCAGCGACTCTCCTGGGCTCGTGAGCATATCGACTGGTCCCTAGACCAGTGGAAAACCGTGGCGTGGTCAGATGAGTCACGATTTCAGTTGTTACGAGCTGATGGTAGAGTTCGAGTGTGGCGCAGACCCCACGAAGCCATGGACCCAAACTGTCAGCAAGTCACTGTTCAAGCTGGTGTGGGCTGTTTTTACATGGCATGGACTCGGTCCTCTGGTGCAACTGAACCGATCGTTGACTGGAAATGGTTATGTTCAGCTGCTTGCAGATCACTTGCAGTCATTCACGGACTTCACGGACCCACACAACGATGGGATTTTTATGGATGACAATGCGACATGTCACCGGGCCAGAACTGTTCGCGATTGGTTTGAAGAACATTCCGGACAATTCCAGCGCATGATCCGGCCACCTGGATCGCCCGATATGACTCCCATCGAGCATTTATGGGACATCATCGAAAGGTCCGTTCGTGCCCAAACTTCTGCACCATACACACTTTCACAATTATGGACGTCTATACAGACAGCATGACTCAATATTCATGGAGAGGACTTCCAACGACTAGTGGACTCCATGACACGTCGAGTTGTTGCACTTCGCCGGGCAAAAGGAGGACCGACACGATATTAACAGTCATCCCATGACTATATATATATATATATATATATACAGAACAGCGAAGGTAACATAATAACCTCAAAAATATTTAATTGTGGGATTGTTTGTGGGAAAGTTTTTGAATAAAATAGATTTTGTATATGTATGAAATAAAATTTATCAATTTAACTGAAAAAATTTAGAAACTTAAAAAAAAAAATTTTAGCGTGAAGTGGTTGTTAATCATAGAAAATTTTAAAAACTCACTTAAGGTAAATGAACTATATCCAAGATTTTTTAAAAAAATTAAAAAAATGTTTGAAATAAATTGTAAATATATATGAAACAAAATTATACCGTTTTAAAATAAAAAATATTCAGAAACTTAAAAGGTTATTTTTAGGATATGGTATTGTTAAATCAAATAAAAATAAATAATAAGAGCAAAAAGTTTTTGGTTTAGAAATTTATCAAATCAGTTGTTCAAACAATTGCAGAAAACTGAAGAAATATTAACCTAATCACCTACTTCTTGTTTAAAATTATATAAATTTTCAGGGTGCTTGTAATACTTTGATATAAAATAGATCAACAAATTACCATGCATATAATTGATGATTAAATATTTTTATTTGCTTAAATTATTTCTTCACTTTGTTAACAGATTTTATTATAAATTTTGCTTTCCCTTCAATTTTAAAGAAGGTTCACTTATTAATGCAATTTTCAAGGCACAATGAAATTAGCAGAAATTTTAACAATCCCTCTTTTCAAGGTTCTTCTGAAGTACGTGTCCACTTGCTTGATGTGCTTCGACAAGACAGGGTGCACGGTTCGATACACAGACTGCGGTCGTCTCGATTGCAAAGGTGGGTCTTTCATTTTGATGAGAATTATGGATAGCCCATATGGTGCTCCAAGTCTAACGGATGAAGCTAATATTCATATTCAGATAGAAAGTCCAAAAGCAAATCCAGATATTTTAAGGACTTTTATCAAAGGAATTCTGGGGTTTTATAATTTTTGAAACTCGTTATTCTGCTGTTGCACACTGCGCTTTAAATTTTAAATTCACGTAAAAACAGATTTGTAGATAATCTATTTAGGCCTATAGGAGATTAAGATTAGACCTATAAAATTTTGTGAAGGTTGTATTTATCGTTTTGATTTTGGGGGTGTTCCACCATCTGGAACAGGGCGCCTATAGAGTTTTGGAAAGTATGCCTAATGAAACATATTACCTATACACGGGAATGAGTAAAATTTGAATTAAAAAATTATCTTCTTTACCTGTGTAGTAAATTAAGCAAGATACAAATTGCATCACCACAAAGCATACTCAGCTTCACTATTGAAGGACAGTTTTTGAAGTATTTTTGGTATTTCAAAAAAAATTTATTTGATTTGCGCTATTTTTTAATTTAATACTATAATTTACAAAAAACTCTATAGCTGTAAAAAATCTACAGTTATATCGAAAATAAAAAATAAGTTATATTATATATAAAATTAAAAATATTTACACTATTATATATAGCAAGTGTTGGAAAATTTCAAAATAAACAGCGGGTAAACCCTGTAGCTTTAAGTAAAGTTTTTAAAGACAACAGATAAAAAATGAAAGAAAGAAAAACCACAAAACCTTCGACCCGTACTAAGGGTGGGTTATTTACAAGAATTCTTACCCTTCCAAACACTATTCTTTGAAAGGACTTCATTTTCAATGAAAAAAAAGAGAGAAGAATAGAAAATTAAGAAACAGGTGGTCTTTTTCCGGCATAGCGTCCCATCGAGTTACCCTGTCGGCTTCTATAAGAAAAATTTAAAATTATATAGAATAAATAGTTTAAGATACGGCCAATAAGATAGCATCGTAATTATTTTCTTAGAATTATTTTTACTAGAAAAAAAATCAATAAATTTCCTTGAAAAAAATTGATTTATTTATAGTATGCTCTATCTGAAAATTAAGAATCAGCTTGATTTAAATAGTCATCTATTATTAAACAAGTAATGTATTTAAAAATCTAGAGTCAGTTCATAGGTCAACAAAGAAACATCTTATTTTATTTATGTACGAAAAATATGCAACTAACATAAATATAATTTAATTACAAAAGCACATAACTAACCTATAAACATTTTATTTATAGTGTATAACCAATACACTAACCTATAAACAATTTATTTACAGTGTATACCTGAAATAAAACAAAACCGCACACCGATTAAACAAAATCAAGTCCGTATCCATTGAAAATAGTTGTAAAAAATCAGAACACACTGCGCATGCGTGACTTTCCTACGAAAGATGGGGTAACGTTGCAGATTAGAAATTTTTAATTTCCTTTATTTTTTATTTTAATTCAAAAGTACATAAAAATGAATCCGAAGAATCGATTCATTAACAATGTTTAATTTTAAATGCATCAAACACTAAGAAAATTAATAGAATCGTTTGAAATAATCGGTCGGAAACATGTTAAGCCTAAATTCGTTACTGTGGAGAAAAAATAAACTGAAGTCTTACACATTTTGTGGAAGGGAAAATTTATTTTTAATTAATAAAAAATTAACCAAATTAATGAATTAATATTTGAAAAAAATGTATTACCATCAAGTATCCTTCGCTAAAAGTTTTTAAAAATGAATTTGAACTTGAGTGGATGAATAAAAAGTATTTTATTACTGATTGAAATTTTGAACAAGATATATATGTATATAGAGAGAGTGAACTAATTGTAGAAATTGCAAAAGAAAAAAATAAAAGTCATTTTTAAACCTATTTTTCAATATTTATAGTTGAATAAACGATTTTAAAAGCGGACGAAGATAGATGTTCCTTGTAGTAAAATACTGCTTTGCAAAAGGTTGTACAGTTTCTTATGTAATCAATAAAAGTATCTTTTTGAAGATTTAATTCCTCATTTTAAAAATGAAAAGTTTATAGTTTTATCCTATACTCTTGGTTGCATAGAAGATTGCGTTAGTGATATAGTGACAGAATCAAAGAATATTATGTTTGACATAGAGAAATTAGGTGAGATGTAATTTAACAAATAATTGGAGATGCCTTGTATATCACATAGTTCAAAGCCAAGATCTTATATGGCATATGATAATAAATATATATACAGATCAAGGACAAAATCATATAGGTTATAGGTAAAACCTCCTACAAATAAAAGTCAAGGTCATATAGATTATAAAATAACTCTCTAATGAACCACGATGTGTTCGTGGGAGAATTATATAATCTCTCTATTTTATAAATACAGAAACGCTTAACTTATAAGAACTCTTCCATATTAGTGTTCGTATAACTTAGCTTTGTCAATACATAAGCGGCATAACCTCCCTGGAGTCAAAGTTGTATTGAGATCGGTACAACCTCCTATCGTAAACGGTGTGTCGAGTTATCGGAAGAGGGTAACTCAGCCCTACATCATTACTATGATTATGAAAATAGTGAGAATTAATAACCAAATCAAAAGCTTCTCATTACCTGTATGACACGAAAAGGCAACATATTTAATTTAAATCTTATTCAGTTTAAACGAGAATTTTCATACTTTGAGACATACTTTAGGCGTCAATATCATATTGAATCGATAAAAATGGTTTTGTTTTCTTCTAGGTATTTGGAATTGCGCCAAAAAGCAGGACTTTCTAAAATATTTCTCTTACCGTATAGAACAAGATTTCCAGGAACTGAAGAAAAGGAATGAAAAGGTATCATTTCCGTTTTCAACATAAATCATAAACTTGGTTTTAGAAACACAATTTTTTTCATCAGTAAAATAGGAGTTTTCATGAACATTCGCTAAAAATATCCTCTTAATAAAATTATATGCATTTGAAAACAACAACGAATTTCTGAGAAGGGGGAGGGGCTCGCAGGGATGAATTTTAATTAAGTTTAATATCTTTAAGAGCATGAGAAGTAAAAATTTTAAGATTGCTTTGTTTGTGGAATTAATAATTTAATATAAGTTCAACCATCCACAAACAATATGCAATGTTTGGTAGAAGAAGGCTACTCAAAAACAGACCACACTGCAAACTTGGCAACAATTTTTTGGGTCAATAAAACACCTTCGCGATTCACGTCTTTGATCTCCCCATAACTATATCTTCTGCATCCGTGGTAAAGTAAGATCCCAAATACGGATTGTAGTAATTTTAGTCAGTGAAATATACATGGTATGTGAATAAGAACGAAACCAGGGAAAATGAATCATCACACCCAACAGCAAATATAATTGAGCAAAATTAACTTACCCAAATGAAATGCAAATAAAAATGAACTATTCCAATTTATAGAGATAGTAATAATAATAGCATTTACAGGAACGGAATAAAATTTTTGTTTAAAGTGCATTTTAAAGTATGGGCTCAAGAATCATAGGAAAAACAACAGTTAAGCTGTGGCAGTTACGGGTATAGTGACAAATTTTATAGTTTTCAACTGACAACATCAACTTTTTTTAATTAAATGTTTCTTCTACAACAGAAGAAGCAATAAGTAGAGTAGAAACAGTTTATGCAACAGGAAAATAAACAGCGCTAGGCAGATTAAGAATAAAAAATTTAAAAAATGAGGTTTGTCTAACACTGACGCGAAGTTCAACGTTTCCTGTCTGCATGGCAAGTCTTTGTCTCTAAGCGTAATCTGACGAATGCAAAAAATCATTATGGTTGGAGTAGGTCAAGTAGAAAATTCGTGAAACACATTCAAATGTTTCTCTATTGTTATAGGTTATTTCCTCTTTTCTTCTTAATATATTTAGCGTTGTTGATTCTGATACTACAGATACCATTCCAACGCTATTTATTGATTTTTGTTATAGATAACACATTCCATTTAAAAAAGTTGGTGTTTCCTTTGAAAATTTTTAAATTTTACCACTGTAACCGTAAATGTTACAGCTTAATTTTTTTTTCATATGATTCTCGAGCGCATACTTTAAAATACCTTCAACCGAAATTTTATTTCTTTCGTAGGTCTCAAATTTTAAGTTATCACGTGAGATCATTATTTTTAAGGCATATCTTGTCTTAATTGATTTAAGTCATTAACCAATTTAAGCAGATTTGAGACAATCATGTGACTATCAGAATATGCATGCGCCGATATGTCGAGAATTGAGTACATGGCAGACATTCGTGCTAAGTTGTAACTTTTTGTTATTGGTAAGTCACCCAATGTGACAAAAAAAAAATGTGATAAATGTCTTTACCATTTTCTAAGAACCGTAAGAGCTTAAAATAGATGCCTAAAAAAGCGATAAATCGCCAGTTTTCTGAACGTTCATTTTGTGGCTTCAAAAACCTTAAACCAATACGACATCATGTTCTCAAATGTTAAAAAATATTTTAACAGCATTAAAAATGTAACAACGTTGCCATTGTTTTAAGATTTTGAATCACAAATTAAATTTCTATTTTTAAATGATTTTTGGTGATAAATTTCCAAATGTGACAAACTTTTGCATTATTTTCTCATAACCCTAAAAGCGAAAAATTGATGTCTCAAAGCAATAAATCGCCAATTTGTTGCATACACATCAAAAAGCTTAAACCAAAACAACATCAGATTCTGATATGATAACAATATTTATCACTTGAGATTTATTCGTTTTAAGTATGAAATTACTTTGGAAGGGGGAAATTATTAGTCATAGAACTTATTGCAATCAAAATATTGTATAATTTACTTTAACTAATTTCATTTATTGATCTAAATGTATTACCAATACAATATCAAGAAAGTAAAAATCAAGTCTCCACATTTTAAATTAATTACTATGAATTTCTTAAACTAAACTCAAACTTAATTCTCTGTGAATCAATCAAAAATTATAGTTAAATTTAAAATTAACGATGCAGAGTTCCAAAATATTCATTAACCATTAAAATGCTCATCAGATGTACGCAGCTGTCATCTAATACAGCTGAAGCTTTGCTCAAGCATTATCCAACCTCCGTTTTGAAATGCGCAATTAAGAGGTTGTGAATTTGCTACTTTTTAGCATTTTATCGTTTGAAAAATATTATAATTTGAAGAAACAATATCGCAAATCATAATAAGAAATCTCTGGAATAAATGGCCTTTCTGAATTCGTTATAAATTTTTTAATCATAATTATACTTTATTTCTCTTAACTTTTTCAACCATTAAGAAAAAGTTTGAATTTTTAATGAGCATTTTCGTTTATATTTATTAATAGACATCATTATTTAATGTTTTCTCTTTTATAGACAATTTTATCTTTTTTATTATTTTAGTTATACTATCGCCTTTTTTTTAAGATTTTTTTTTATCAAATATTGGAATCTAATTATTTTTGTAAAAATTGTTTCAGCTCCAGAAACAAATTTTCTTACCGATATTTAATTTTGAAAACTTGCCTTACTCGACTGCCACCCACATGAAAAGTAAGTTTTAAAAAAACTTTACTGTTGTGTTATTTCATATTTAATTTAATTCCATGCTTCAAATTATAAAGGAAGAAATGGAAATTAAGGTCTTATTCCACGGCAAAATCCCGTCTACACTTTCATGGACAAAGGACCATGAAAGTGACGTCACTAGAGCATTTGCTGTCTGGTAAACCTAAAAAAGTTGATGTACGTTATGGTGTATTTATCGCTCTTTATTCATTGTCCCTACTTAATTGGCGTCAATGGCGCCATTCTTGGCACAATACGTCACTGTCAAAGGTTCGTATGATTGGTTGAATTTCGTTTGCGAACTATATTGCCGTCACGATCGTCTACATTTTCAAGCTGGTTTAAAAAACTCACGATGACGCAAACCTTGATTTATCGGTTGCCTTCGGATATAAATCGAAGATTATCTACAAAAATATAGACTGTATTTTGCCGTGTGATAAGGTCTTTACACTCACAAAATACTTAATATTTTTCAAAATTTTAAACCTATCCTTTGAAAAATCTCAAATGCAATCAAACAATATTGCATTACTACGATTATCACATGACGAAATTCATAGATTGTTTCTCTGATTCTTATGACAGAAGTGACGCAATTATTCTATGATATTAGAATGAGTCTGTATTTGTAAATTAGAAGAGAAACTGAATCAATGATTAAGAGTTGATTTCTGATGTATCTTGTCGCCTTTTAATTCTTGAAAAACTATTGCAGACATATCAGTAATGAAAACGCTGTTTGTTTTCAAATAAAGAGACTTTTTGAACTTTTGTTTGAATACCAATCTGTTTTAATTTCTCCAAAACGAAGGTAAAATGAATAATGATGAACCTGATAAAAAAATAAAAAGGACTTTTTTCTCCAACCTCTAATGATATAAAAAAGAAAAGTCTTCGGAAAGCCAAATAACAGTATTTCTTTTGTTAATTTGTCTTGCCGTCGCCAAAAAATTTATATAGAACATGATTAATTTTCAATGTACTAACAATAAATATCAGACGTTTTCCATGTTGGGGGATCAAATTTCCAATTAACTCTTCAAAGAACATTGGCGTCAGATGGGTCTTAAAGTTTGTTTGAATCTTCAATTAATTTGGTGGTGCTTTGTGAGAAAAAAATCTGTAGCAAGATTGTCTAAACATTCATCATTCGAAGTAGAGATCCTGGGAAGATGGTCAGTTAGCTCATTGTCTAGGATATCTTAATTTCTTTGTAATCATTAGTTTCTCCTGAACCATTTGATCATATGCCTGAACAAAATCTTTTTCGCCAGACTTGCGTCTGTATACTCTTTTATCAGTCTTCTCGGAAAGGCATTACAAGCTTAGAGATAAGAAACTGTCTTAAAAGCAAGCCTATGATAACTTTCCTAATGGGAGTAATAATGAAGAGGGATCATGTTACTTTCACTCCAATGATGTATTATTCTCTGTATTGGCAGGAATTAGTTTAGTTATATTAATGTCCCTTTTTAAAGTAACACTTGATCTATTTTGGGACATCTCACAATTTTGAACCTCGGTCAGATGAGAGAACGACACCAGTGCTGGTATTCCTTTCTCCAAACTTCCACACCACACCAACGGGAGGGCGTTTAGCCCAGATGGATTTAGCATACATCAGACCTCCTTACAAGACGGTTCTTCGGTGGAATCGGTTATCGAACCTGAAACCCTCTGGTTCTGGATCCGAGAACTTATCATCCGGTCACAGTGGTCTGTTTATTGAAAGGATGTGCATGGTTAGGTTTCATTGTAAAAGCTGATGGCCGAGACTGTTTTTCGAGCTGAGTGACTTTCATTTCTTGCCAGTATTGAAAAACATGTTAGAAGGTAAAAGCTTCCAAATTAATTAAGATTTTCAAAGTAATGTTTAGACTCATGTCATAGTATTGCAGGCGATTTTCTTCTGAGACAGTATCAGAAATCTAGTCCACCTATACGGCCAATGCAAGAATCTTCGTGCTAAAAAGTGATAATGATTGTACATATCTTTTGGAATAAATCTTTTTTTATTTTCTGCTTTTCTTTGTTTTCTTATGGTCCATCGATGGTTAGAAAAAACGTATTTCAATTATTAACTATATATTCTGTGTAATAAAACTCCTCAAAATTGATAAACTCGACGTTTAGAAACAATCAGGAGGCAAATGCGCCTTGTTAAAATATTCCTGGTTATCTCAGCTTCATTATATCGATAGGATATCTATTTTATACTCTCTTTATCTCTTTATCCTCTTATTCTCTTTATCCACAATTGAACTTGTATGTGAGTGTGAAGGCCAGCCGTCAATTTGTTATAGCCAGGCTATTGCTACAAAACAAATGCAAGAAGATGGTATGATTTAACCCATTCGCTGCCAAATCTAAATTGTATGTGGTTATTCCCATTGCCATATCTGTTTTGAGTGTTATTGTTTATCTAAGTTTCATTACTTCAAAATAAATACGCATATTTTGTCATAAATTATCATTTACAAGTATAAAAATCAAACACGAGTATACTCGTGATTAGCAATGGGAATAACCTCATACAATTTAGGCTTGGCAGCGAATGGGTTAAATAAAGTAGAATTTTTGTAAAAACAATTTATTTGTAGTTTTTTTTCTTCAAGTTTTTACACTTGTATATTTCTGTTTGTGGCCATAAAAAGTTTGAAAGTTTGACAAGTTGTACGTTATAATATATTGAAAGTATCACGAGTATATTCGTGCTGGCAATGGGTAACACCCTGCCAACCACGAGTATATTCGTGGTTGGCAGCGAATGGGTTAAACAAATTTTTTAAAATTTTGAATGGGAAGATGAACAAAATGACTTAACTGAAATACTTACTTGTTTTAATTCGAAATAATTTCTATATTTGTATAAGGAGATAAAGGAAAAAAATAAATAAATGATATTCAAAATTTGTAGTAAATGTATAATAATGTATAATACCGTAAATATGTAATAATATTTGAAACATGATGATATTTCAGACTAAATAAGCATCTTTACATATTTTTTAAAAATTTTCTCTTAACTTTTATTTGTAAACATTTACCCTTATACAATATGCTCCATACCATCGATACGTGTAGTTGTGTCGAAAAATTCACTAAAAAATACAAGATATTAATCCAAATAATACTAAAAATAACTTAAAATTTATATTTAAAAAAACTAGTACACTTGTATTTATATATAAAAATCTATTAAAAACTCATTTTTTATGTATTTCAATGACGTATTCATTTTTAGAATATTATACACCATAGTTATTTATAAAAACAGTGTAAAAAGATAAAATTTTAATTAAATATAGAATTAACTTTTAAAACATTCTTTGGTTTTAATTTTCGATCCTCTTTTGCTTCTTGATATGGTTTGAAATAATACGAAATCCATGAAATCAGTCTCAGATCATGGCAAATAACTTTTAGCAAAAAAATAAGTTATGAAAAGTTGGGTAAAAGTCAAACTTTTCTGAAGCAACCATTCTTTCTTTATCTTCTTACCCCCTTCTTATTGCCCTATCAAACAGCACATTTCTTATTTCCAAATAATCTATTTTTCAGCGCTTCAATACTGCTTATATTTTTTGAAGGGTTACGTGGACAATTTTCCTGAAAGACTGAAATGTGCACTGGTCATCAACGGTAAGAAACTTTAATTGGTTTAATTTGAAATTACTTTCCGTTTGTGATGGATGACATGGTACCAAAAAAATTTAAATGTTGCATACGTAATTTAATAAATAAACTTCAACTGATAATTTATGATTTACAATGAAATGTTATTATATAATTAGTAACACAAAATATATATTCCAGTTCATAGTTTAACTAAAAATTTTAAAACTAATTATTTTCCAAGTTTAAATCAATAACTACAAGTTTATATTTTTCTATAAAGGTATCTTTATATAAATATATTAAAAAGAGTATTATTAATGGCGTTAATGGCAAAATTTGAATTTGCCACCTTTCGAACAGTAAAGTGTTGACATCCCTTTTAAAACATTTGACAGACCCTAGTTTAAAGTTGGCAAAAAGGAAGCTCGCAAGATAGAACAACCTGTTTTCATTGTTGAATAATATTTCAAAATCAATGAATGTCTGGTTGCTACAGTTTGAAAATTTAAGAACTGACCCTCTAGATCGCGTGATTTAACACCGTTGTAATTCATTTTATGAGATTATTTGAATTGAAAGGTCTTTGCCGTCAAGCCCACAAGTACACGTGCTTTGAAGGAGAAAATTCAACGGTTCATCAATGAAATTCAGCTATATTTAAGCAAAAGGCCTTGCAAAATTTCAAAAAATAGTGTAAGTTTGCGAACATAGCCATCCTATATACTTTACGATTCAATAAAAATATAAAAATTTAAACAAGAAAAGAACTGTCTTTTTTAATTCATACTTCATTTTACTAAACTTAAATTGTCATAATTGTTTTAATACTGTTGCCAACACTTTACTGCCCGAATGGTGGAAAATTTAAATTTAGCATTAATTTAAGACATCATTTAGTTATTTTTACCTAATCAGGAAATGGGGAATTCTCTCTTTAGTTTGATCCAAAGGCTAATATTTAAATTACTACCATCTATATGAGTTTAAAAAAACTTTAAATAGCGTAAAGAAATTTATATTGTGTTGCTTCAGACAAAAATATAAATAACAAAGTTTAAATTTTCATAAAGTTTCCGAATTGTATTAGTTTTATTTAGCAAAACACTTTTGACAAAATAACATTTTAAATGAAAAAAATTTCTAAAAAACAATTCTTTAATCAAAATTCATATATATATGTGTTGCGGTTATTCTGTTCCAGTCACAACTTTTGCCTTATTTTTTCTAATTTATATTTAATATTTGTGCTTTTTAAATTTATTTATGTCAGTGCCTTTCCTGACAATATTTTTTATATAACTATAGAGTCTCATTCTATCCTCTTTCATTCTGACAATGTCTTATAGTGCTATCTCGGAATCGATTTTGCAATAGTAAAACTAGGCTTAAGTTGAAAAATATGAATAAAAAAAAGGAAATGAAATCTATGATCTCAAATTTCAAGTTATCATGTGAGAACATTATTCTTTTTTAAGTCATTGTTTGGCTTAATTAATTTAAGTCATTAACCAATTTGAAACAATCACGTGACTTCTCTATAAGTCATGTGTAATCTCATAGTCTTGCGATTGTTTAAACCAGTTTAAACTGGCTAATTATTTAAATTATTTAGAACAATAATTCAGAGAATGAATAATTTGGAAAAATCAAGTTGTAACTATAGTTGGCGATAAATCGCCAAATGTGTCAACCTTCTGCATTATTTTCTAATAAACCCAAAAACGGAAAATGGAGGCATCAAAAGCGATAAATCTCCAGTTTGTTTCCATCCCATTTTGAGGCTCCAAAAACCTCAAATCAAAACAACATCACGTTCTCACATGATAAAAATATTATAAATAAAGTTAGATAAACAGTAAAATGAATACAGTAATTATTGCAGCTTATTGTTTTATTACTTCGAATAACTCGTTAAACTAAGCGCATTTATATATTTTTTGTTTATTAATCAGCTTATATGTATTGCTACAAGCGGGCGAAACGTGCGCCGAAGGTAAAAACGTTGGCGGCGCTCCACTAGGTGCTTCGCGCCAGCCGAGTTGACTTGGCGGAGGGAATATTCTGGTAGCTCCGAGACAGTTCTAGCCGCACCGTGTTGCTTCTCGTGACCTTCACCCGGCTATATAAGGGAAGGGTTGCCGTAAAATGTAGCGGAGTGAGTTAATTTGTTGAGACCTTCTCTCTCTCGGAAGAGAGGCGTCTCACTGAACTAGCGGATTGCTTGTTATATTTGAGCTGTGTTTGCGTTTGCTGTTAACGTTGCATTATTGAGCTCGCTGTGATGTACTGTTTGCTGTGATATACGATAGCTGTTTTGCAGTCTGTGTTTATTGTGCATAAGGCTTGCATTTACGCTGTTAGTGACTGTTGACTGCTGGATTGTTTTTATCTGAAGTTTTACTTTGTCAAGTCATCCTGTAAATATCTGTAAATAGCTGTAAATAAATTTGTTTGGACTGTCCTCAAGTAAAGTCCATTCAATCCGAACCCGCTACGCTAAAAAAGCATAACAGTATGTAGGATTGAAAAATATTTATATGTAATTAATATCTAATGAGTATCCAAAAATATCAGAAAAAAAACTGATTTTGCGAGGAAAAAATGTCGAGAGAAGCGCGGTCTTCTATATATTTACACATTAAAACATAAATATATTTGTTTATTATTTTATTCTTGAGCACCAATTTAATTTCTGATGTTAGTACAACCGACATTTCCTCGTTTAAGTGTTGATAAAACGAATTTTACTTTTCAAACGTTTTTATTTCCAGAATAACTATCACAGTGAATATGCCGCGATGAAGATATCAGGAAATTTCGACTTTCTGTTATTCTGACTGATAAACTGATTGAAAATTAAGAGAAAAAAATCCTTCATTTCATTTTTCATTTCAGCTCCATTTTATTTCGTGTGGATGTTTGCCGTCTTCAAACAAGTCCTTCCGGCTACGGTCCTTAAGAAAATACGGATCTATGGCGCAGGTAATATGCAGCAATTTACTATATTGATTATGGTCGAAATCAAGAGAGTTGTACGCTTAAAAATAGAGCCTTACATGCATAAACTTTTTTTAATGTAAAATAAAATTTCTTTGAAATTTGTAATAACGTATAATAACTTTATAACTTTATAATTTTTACAATACAACAATACTTAATAACTTTTATAATAACTTAATAATTTTTACTTTCTCGTTATAAATTGAAGTGAAAAAGCATAGTTATCGTCAAAAAATTCGAATTTGAGATTTTGAAACGAAGTGACAAAGTTGATAATTCAAATGAAATATTTATCTGTGTATCTTCATTATCATGTCAGAACCTGATGCTGTTTGGGGGGATGAGGTTTTGGCGTCTACAAAAATTCGTAGGCGAAAAATAAAAATTTTACTATCTGCACGACCACCTCAAGAAATCAGCTTTTAATAACGTAATGCCATCACATTTACAAAAGCTCTGATTAAAAAAATAAGTTAATGACTACAGCAAATAAAACCTAGAAAAATGCCATTTTGAGCGCGCGATTATATGAAACGAAATAAATAGGAAATGTGATATTTCTTTAAAACAATCAATGCGAGACAAAGTTTTTTTTTGGATCGTTGGCCATACTAGAGTGACTCATTCGATGAAACGATTAAAATGAATAAAAATATAATTTAAATTGCACGAGCACGTGGTGCTTGGCCGTTCAAGGAATGATGTTCTGACAGGATACATTGAAATATGCATAGCAGATTTAATTTTAATGTTTTGTATTACATTTACATGTTTCTAAATCTCATCTGTTCTAACAGATGGTCAATCCTTAGTTGGATTTGGTTCAAAATTTGAATGTTATCTAGAGTATAGAAGTTAATTCCATGTATCGAATTTTCCTTATAAGGTTTTATTTATATTTTCTATAAAACAATTATAGCGGTTTCAAAGCGCAGACAAAAATACATTTACTGATTATTCCAAAATTTATAAAAGTAAGCATAATTTCTAAAACTGTGAAAATCAATGAAATAAAATACAATTAAAATGAATAAAAAATTAAATTAAATACAATTAAATTAAAAAAAATATTAAAACTATAATTGGATTACTAAAATTACTATAGTTGATAAATTATTTTTAGATGACATTAAAATTTCTAAAGTTAATTTTCATCCAAATGAAGTACTCCTATATTATCCTGGAGAAACTCTAAAGTTCATTTAATTTTTAAATAAAAAGATAATTAGAATTTAAAAAAAATAATCTTTCTTGTTTTCTGAAAAAGTAAAAAATTTACTGCATACAAAATGTCATAGCTTTGTATTCAGTGCTTTGTATTGTATGGAATTTTAAGCATTTTTTTATAATCACAGTTTAAATTTAGGAGTGAGGTAGAATTTAGGTTAATATTATCCGTACAGTGGAAGCAGCATGGCTTATGTTTTCGGGGACATTACTTTAATACTTATATTTCACACTAAATAAACATAAAAACAAAAACAAGACAAGACATACACGTATCCATCTTAGTACAACAGCATATCATCGCATTTTCATTAGAATCGTAATAAAATATAAGATGCGTTCCTAATCAGGCACTGATATCTATTATTCAAAAGAGAAGATAGAGTAATGCAACTACTACATAGGGCCCGACTTGGCATAACTGGGGCACCTGTCAAAAACTTCTTTGGAGCCCCCTTTTGCCCCCTCTGCTTCACTACTTCAGAAATGAAGAAGAAAATGTAAAGTTGTTATTGTTGTTACTTATGGCACTTGCCATATTGGACAAGCCCCCCGCTGATACAGCAGCAGATTTAAGCCGAAAGGAGCGTCTCTTGTTTTGGAAGTAGCGCCAACTAGGGTCAAGAGTACGACTTAGTTACACACTCACCACATTAGCTTGTATAACCCGTTTTTACAGGGGCGCACAGTCACACATCTCACAGATAGCACACAGAAGAACAACCATGCCCTAACCGGGACTCCCAGAACAAGAGGAAAACGGACATTTGGACATTGGAAATTTGACATGAAACTTTTCTTGTACATGCAAAAACTAAACCAAATTAGATATTTTGCTGTTGTTATTTATGGCACTTGCCATTGGACAAGCCCCGCTGAGGAAAGCATCAGTAGCTTTAAGCCTAGTGAGCCTCTCTTGTTTTCGAAGTCGCACCAACAAGGATCAAGAGTACGACTTAGCTACACACTCATCACAGTCGCTTGCACAGCCCCTTTTTGCAGTAGGGTACAATCACAAATCTCACAGATAGCACACAAAACAACCATGCCCGAACCGGGACTCCCAGAACACGAGGAAGACGCGCTACCTCTGCGCCAGAAAGCCGGCAAACGTAAAGTAAACCTTCTATTCGATTTGAGGGCCTACTCTGATGTGGGGGCCTCGGATAACTACCCCTGCCCTAGTCAGTGTCAGCTGCTACGAGAGCCCTATTAAAGATGAATAGTAACCCTAAAGCTACACGGATTAAGAGAAATTGCATCGAATTTCAACTTATATGAATTATTAAACTGTAATTTGTTTTATTTCATTTAGATGGTTGGAAAGAAGAACTCCTGAATTTCATCGACGCCGACGTTTTGCCCGCCTTCCTGGGAGGAAATAAAACCGACCCGGACGGCAACCCTCTCTGCAAAACATTCGTGAGTTGCTTATATAATTAGTTTTGGTACTCACGTATTAATCCACAGATTTTCATCGCCAAATTTGCAGGCGTCGCCAATGAGTTGCTAAATAGCCAATAATGGCAAAAAAAACGCGTCATTATTAAAAAAGTTGTTCAAACTTTAAGCGCCGTCCGCCATTTTTTTTATTTCGTTGGCGTGGACAGTTTATCGCCAAAATTGAATCAATCGCCAATGAGTTACTAAACCGTCATTGTTTTAAAAATTGTGCAAACCTTAACTGTCGTCCGCCATTTTGTTGGTTTCGCAGAAGATCACTAAGCGCTTTTTCTGTTCTGATTTTTTGACTCGTTAAAATGATTAAAATTTGGAATTTACCTGCCAACGAAAAAGATGCAGTGACGTATTTCCAAAATTATGGAATTATTCCGTCTAAAAATACGTGTTTGAGTGGACATGCGATGAATTTGTCCGTGAAAACGGACAAACAATGGTGGCGTAATGTATCAAAGAGTTCTGGTCACCTAAGTAAATTGGCTCGAGTTTGTTGGTGACCGTTGGCACATCGACGGTCTAATACGTCAGTTCCTTACGTTTTATTATTTCATCTTATCAATTTGCTTCGTCTGTTTCGCTAGCGTCAAAACAAATGTTCTGGCATGAATATCTTCGGGATTTAAATGCAAACAGTAAGAACACGAGAGCAGTACGACTTTGACTTGATGATGTTTTTCGTACTGGTAATCAGATTGGATATCAAACACTTCTTTGGGAAGTGCGAGGTCTGCCCTGAATGGACAATCCTTTCTTCCCGGGATATGAGGAAATTTCTAGAAAATTCCATCGTCAAATCTTAAAAGGCGAAAACCACCACTGAATTTTAATTTTAGAAATGAGTTTGATAATACTAGCCGGCTCCGTAACATTAACTACATTTTACTACATTGTACTTAGATTTTGACGCTCTATCGTGATTATACTTTGTGTGTATGTTCTAATACATTTTATTTTGAGACTTATTACTGCAAAAATTACCTGCAAGTTTTACTTTGTAATTATATTAAAGATCAAGCACTTCTTTGGAAAGTGAAAGGTCTACCATGAATAGATGTTGCTTTGTTCTGAAATCCTAGAAAATTTCTAGAAAGTTCCATCATGAAATCATAAAAACAGACAACTTTTCTGAATTTTTTATCTTAGAACTGAATATGATAATACTAGCCAGCTCCGCAGCATCAGAGACCTTTTACTGCATAGTTCAGGCTGTATTGCGATGAAATTTTGAGTGTATATGTATAGTTTCATACATTTGAATTTAAGACATTTTACTGCAAAAATTACCCAAAAGTTTAAAAAAACTTAAACCAAGAAACCCACAATAAATTTAGCGTCTCTTGTTCAAGTAAAAGGCAGTACATGGTACTAGAGTATTAGCAATACAAATGTGATCAGCTTAGTTTTTTAATAAAAGGCGAAATAAAACAAAAAAATACAGTTAATAAGATTTTTTAGATTATTTATAAATAATAAAGCTTCCATTGAAAATTATGTCCACTTAATTTGATACTAAGAAAGAGTTTTTGATTAGAGTATTGTAATTATAGGCCCTCCTTGACTTGATTTTCCAAAAGATTTGTAACTTGCATGTAATCTAAGGAAAAGATGATTTTAGCAAACATGCTAAGCAACTGTGTTAACGAATAGAGTTTTTTAGAGGGCTGACTTCATTCATGCATATTCATTCATTCATTCATCTCAGATCGTAATTTAGACCTGGAACAGAGAACGATCACCTCTGACCCAGTACCCCTAATGGTATTGCTCTCGATATGGAGGACTTTGCGACCACGAACAGATTTAACGAGCGCCATCCGCCACACACTCGGGGAATGTTTCGACCGGTGAGCTTCGAACCCGTAACCTAAGGAGTTCGAGTCCAACGCTCAGCCAACCAGGCCATCCCGGCCCTGTAACAATATTTGTTTGTATGATTACGAATGTCTTTAGTTATATTATTAGTTTCTAGTTATATTAACACCCCGTTGTAAAGCAAAACTAGGGCTATTTTGGGACGGACCACTCAATTTTGAACCTCGATCAGATCATGAGGGCGATACCTGAGCTGGCACTCCCTTCACCATACCACACCAGTCTGAGAATGTTTGACCCTGAAGGATTAAATGTGCAACAAACCTCCTTATATCACGGTTTTTGGTGGAATCGGGTTTCGAACTTGAAACCCTACAGCTCAATAACCCAGACCTTACCACCACTGCGCTTGGTCCAGGCGAATTCATATTTTTTTTATTTTTTTTTTATTTATATTGATTCAAAAAAAATATTTAACCTGTTAACTGGGTAAGACAAAATATTTCCATACAAAATGAATTGAAAACAAGTCAATTACCCAATTAACAGGTTAAACAATCGTTAAACTTTTACAATCAGGCAATGCATCTAATTTCATAGAAATTATTCATATAAAAATTATATTTCACATTTTTTTCACACCAGGTGAAACATGGTGAGCCGGTCCCCAAAAAATATTACATGGCGAATGAAAAGAGAAAATTGAGAGCTGGCTGTGAAAAATTGACCGTCCCCCCGTTCTCCAAAGAAGAGATCAGATTCGAAGTTAAGGAAGCAAATTCGAATCTCCAGTGGGAATTTGAAGTCAAATCCAGGGACATTGATTTTTCCCTGAATTTCAAAGGAGATGATTTTGAAATCGTTGAGCTTATCCCCAAACAGAGAATCGACACTAATTTTGAAACGGAGAAAGGACTCTTTAAATGTGAAAAAACAGGAACTTGTAAGTACAGAAAAGTGCTATTTTTATTTTTATATTATCTAAAAGATGTGTTACGTTTTTAGCGTAGCGGGTTCGGATTGAATGGATTTTACTTGAGGACAGCACAAACAAATTTATTTACAGCTATTTACAGAATGACTTGATAAAGTAAAACTTCAGATAAACACAATTCAGCAATCAACAGTCCCTTACAGCGTAAATGCAATCCTTACGCACAATAAACACGGTTTGCAAAACAGCTCGTATAGCACAGCAACAGTAAATCACAGCGAACTCAATAACACAACGTTAGCAGCAAACGTAAACACAGCTCACTAATAACAAGCGAGAAAAGTAATCCGCTAGTCTAGCGAGACGCTTCTTTTCTAGAGAGAAAAATAACTTCTGAAACTTACGGTAACCCGTCCCTAATATAGCAGAGCAAGCGAGGTCCCAAAAGCACGCAAAACTTCTCAAAACACCACGAGCTTCTCTTCCGAGAGGGATAAAACTGATTGCCGGGTTACGGCAACCCGTCCCTTATATATCCGACTGAGCGCGCGCCCAAAAGCACGAGAAGTAACATGACGCTTCATGAAGGATCCAGCGGCTACCAGACTATTCCTTTCGCCAAACCAACCCGGCTGGCGTCAAGCTCCTTGCCAAGCGTCGTCAACCTCGGCGTGTTTTGCGGCACTTGCCCGCTTGTAACAGATGCTTTTTAGTTAAAAGAAAAATTATAGCTCTAATGCAGCCTTATTGTTTTTCCACGCCAACATTCATACTGAAAGCCAACGATATTTGGAAATTTGTGATAAATTCTAGAGTGAGATCGCCAAATTAGCGATAATTTTGAAGTAACATTTTTTTTTCGGTGCCAACTGTGTGTGGTTTAACATTACGATAGAGAAAATTTCGCCATCTATTTTAAATTCTATCTGTCTTAGGAATAAATGCTGACCCCATTCTGTTTCGAAGCCAACGTTCCCGATTAAAGCCATCAAAATTTGGCGATATGTGATAAATTCTAGAATCAGATCGCCAAATTACCGATAACTTTGAAGTAATATTTTTTTCAGTGCCAACTTTGTGTGGTTTAACCTTATTACAGATAAAATTTCGCCATCTACTCAAAATCGCTCTGATTTAATGATAAATGTTGGCACCATTTTGTTTCGGTGTCAACATTGCCTATAAAAGTGATAAAAATTTGTCGGTGTATGATCAATTCTAAAATAAGATCGCCAACTACTGATAACTCAGATGTTACATTTTGTTCGCTCATTTCATCGTTAAGGTAGAGAAAATTAAGTTAATTGTGTCAATTCTGCCGACAGACTTTAGTTATAATCATTGTCTACAAAATGAAATAACACAAACATTTTCATTTGGGCGATGATTTCAAAAAGAATTCGAGTAACATTATCCATTTTTTATTAAACTGTTATAGGAAATTGTGTCCAACAAATGGTTCTCGTTTAATACATATCACTTTTACTAATTAAAATTATTATACTAGCCTGAATAGCATATACCGTAAACATCAAAATAGAATTTTTCTCAATATGAAAATTGTATAGAGAGCTCCAAGTAAAATTGCTTTAATTTTGATCGCTTTGTGTTTCATAAACAGTTTCTATGTTGCATTAGTTATCACTGTATTGATTTTTTAGATCCCTTAGCTTTTGTTGCTAGATATATTTACTGTTGGATTCACTAAAAAAAGTATAATTCATATTGAATTGACTTTTATGTCTTCAGATACAATTTTATCTATACAATCTTATCTTTCAGATACAATTTTGTTGGATAATACTTACAGTTGGATTCACTCGAAAGAAATATACTACAGAGCAGCCATAAGACCTCCCAATAATGACAAAACCGAGCAGTGGGACTAGGACCGGACCAGGATGAACAACAATAGAAAGTGGTGAAGCTATCTATAAAAGAAGAAATAAGGAAAAAATGATGTTTTGGCTGTAATGTAAAAGGAATAAATGTTTTTATAATACTTGGATCATTTATTTAAAATCACACACACACACACATGTATATATATATATAGATAGATAGATAGATAGATAGATAGATAGATGAATCAAAACAAAAGTTAAGAAATGAGAAAAAAAAACTATAGTGATGATTGGAAAAAAAACCTAAAGAAAACCAATAAGAAAAAGAAATCCTGCCTGATGACTTTCTCAAGAGTCACCATCAGGCTCCCTGCCTGTTCTTTGTCTTTATTATTCGAAAATGTCTTGCTATTGATAATATATAAGTACATTTACTAAAATGCATTTCGGAAAAATTAAGGGTGAGACAACACGTAATACTTTAACTTGCTAATATGACAGATTTCATATTAACTGTAAATTGCTCATCACAGGCATCCATTGTCAAAATATCGTTCAAAACTTTCTACAGGACAGACAGTTCACTTTAGACCTAGCATATTCTGCAATGTTCTTCAGTACAAATGTTAACAAGGTTTTTTTT
>JAOUZG010012368.1:846529-864404 GCA_026289955.1 Argiope argentata | reverse complement strand
TATATATATATATATATAAACAGTCGGACACTTCTCAAGAGTTAGTTCTCTCATTTTAAAAAGAAATAAATGATTTAAATTGAAAAGCAATGGAGAGGGAATGTCTTGGGTGCCGCAATAGTGAAACGCAAAAAGTGAAAATCCTTTGCAATCGGAGAGATTTTATAACAAATTCTCAAGATGACACAATCTCCGCAGAAAATTGCTTCGTAAGGCATGAAGCAATAGCTTTAAACTTCACCATCACATTTAATGCCAGAAAACATCACTTTAAATCGGAAAAATATTACTAATGGGAGGTTTATTCTTGAAGAAATGGGAAATTTCTCAAACTTGCAATTTTTTTGACTCGCTATATATATATATATATATATATATATATATATTAATAACCCTAAAAGCAAAAAAGATTAAAATGAGATCTGCTATGCATATTTCTACGTATCATGTCAGAACATCATTTTTTGAACGGCCAAGCACCGCGTGCTCGTGCGAGTTAAATTATACTTTTATTACTTTGAATGGTTTCATAGAATGAGTCACTTTAGCATTGCAAACGATTAAAAAAGCTTTGTCTCGCATTGATTGTTTAAAATAAGTATCCCAATTCCTATTTATTTCATTTCGTATAATCACGTGCTCAAAATGACATTTTTCTAGGTTTTATTCGCTGTAGTCATTAACTTATTTTTTTAAAATCAGAGTTTTTGTAAATGTTGTGCAACTGGTTATTAAAAGCTGATTTTTTGAGATTCTCGTGCAGATAATTTTTTTTCGCCTACGGATTTTTTTTGATGCCAGAAAACCTCATTCAAAAATCCATATCATGTTCATACGTGATAAAAATAGATACCTCAAAAGTGATTAATCCTCAATTTTCTGCCCGTGCATTTTATGGCTTAAAAATCCTCAAACCAAAACAAACATTATGGTCTCAAATGATAATTAACCCTTCGCACTCCGAAAAATAATTAGATGCAAAATTATTCACCTCATACAAAGATTTGTTTATTGCTATGAAAAAAATGTATACATGATTCTTTTAAGCCGAATTTCTTTGAAAAATTTAATCTACATCTCTTTACCATTATTCAGGCGTTTTTAACAATTAAATTCGAAAAATGAATAAATAAAACGTCAAAATGATTGAATGATATCTTAAAGACACTATAGGAGTGGTAAGGGTCTCAAGAATGGGATTAACAAACAACTCACTCAAAAAATATAAACTATATTCCACCAAAAAATATTCAATACTTAGAATAAGAACATCTTTTAAACCACTCATAGTTGTTAAATAAACTTGGATGATTTCAATGATTTTTTAGTTATTTTTTCCACATAGAAAGATGCTAAATTCCATATATAGGTTTTTCAGACAGCGGCATCTTTACAAGATTTTCATATGAGAAATAAAAACAATGACTTAATCTTAATCAAAAGTTGAAACAAACAAACAAATGATTTCCATTAATTTTTTTAAAACCGAGAATAGCTTCAATTTTAAATCAAAATTTTTCAATATTATGTATGCATCATCCTAATCAGAAAACAAACGCTATTTCACCGAAAATTAAAGTGGCAATATCCTTTAAACCGTGCAAAGCTTTAAACAATCTCATTTTTCGAATTTGACATCAGACTAAGCAGAGCAATATTATTCGGTTTCCCACATTTCTATCGAAAAAGGTCAAGAAAGTAATTTATTTTATGGGTACATCGGTGGGATTCTTTTTTAAAAAAGCAGAATCTCAGCGAAAAACATTTTCTGTCTATGATTTTCATCTTCCCGCGCTATAGAAGACATAAATATTAATGTGTTTTGATTTGTCTATTGGCGCAACCAATCCAATACATTCCATTCCATCAAGATTATAAAATGCAAATTACTTTTTCAGAAAATCAAAGAAAATCAAAGTCGATTATTCAGAAAGACCATTGTTAAATGTTTCGCGGAAAACGAACCTTGTTCCTGCAGCAAAAGTATTTATTTTCGATATTTTTAATAAATATGATTCTTTTATTTCGGAATCACATTTAAATATGAATTAAACGTGAAGCATATTTCACCTATAAGCATTTATTGTAATGGTTTAAACGATGAATAGTTTTCTATTTGAAAGAGGGTTTTAAGTTTAAAAAAAAGAAAGTTCTTTTTTTTTAATGAAAAGTTATTTCTGATAGATTTTCTTCATTCATAAATAATAAAAATAATTATATTCTCAACGCATTATTCCAACATTTTGCGATCTCTTAAAAAAAAGTAGAACATAATGCACTTCTCATATTTTTTCTTTTTAACTTCAACTTTCCTTTTAGCTTCAAAACATTGATAGCTACAGCAGGGAAAGGAGTATCTAATTACAGTAAAATTCCTATGCACTATGCGAAGAAATCACTTACAGCTGATATCATGTCAGAAAATGTTATTATTTTGGGAATAAGGTTTCCTTGCGTCAACAAAAATAAACATTTTATTATCTGCACGAACATCTCAAAAAGTCAGCTTTAAATAACGCGTTGTCATCGCATTTACGAAAGGTCCGATTAAAAAAAGTTAGTTCAAGAGCAAATAAAACCTTAAAAAATGTCATTTTGAGCACGCAATTATCTGAAGTGAAATAAACAGGAAATGCGATATTTTTTCCAAACAATCAATGCGAGACAAAGTGTTTTCTGGATCGTTTTCAATATTAGAGTGACTCATTCAAATGAAACCATTAAAATGAGTAAAAATATAATTTAACTTGCTCAAGTAATGTTTAACTTGTTCAAGAAATGATGTTCTGACATGATACATTGAAATATGGATAACAGATTTCATTTTAATCTTTTTTTATTATTATTAGATCTTAAATTTGACACAGAAGCGCAGTTTTGTTACCAAAACTATGTGTAGAATAAAGCGCAAGCTATGTAAGACATTTATAAATAATCGGTTTTAAATATACAGAAACATACAAACTCAGTCTTTTAATAGAATTGATAAAATTTAACAAATATTTACAAATCATATTTGGTGATAATACTACATACTGAATCCCATCTATGTAACTTTTTTAATATTAGTTCCTGTCTGAAGAACGGTAAAAGATAGGATAAAAATATCGTTTATAAAGTTGTAGAACATTACTGATTCATTACAAAGAAATTCGCTGTATATATTAATGTTAAGAACCAAACGTTTAAAACACAATTATTTCAAAATTCTGAATTTTCAGGGCATGAATAAAAGGAAAAAATATTACTAAATGTTATCTCAATTTACTTAACTTTTTCAGGAAAAAAAAGCAGCAAATATATGCGATATTTCCTTGAACATTGAAAGACTTTTACTGGGAAATTTCTGTTGCTGGTGCTAGCGCTCCAATTGATAAACTAAAAATTGTGCACTTAAGCTTAAAGAATGATCTAAATCTGCATTGTAGATTCTAAAGAGCATTTGGACAACTAAAACAAAGGTATCTCAAGATAGTTGGGCTTGGTGGTGTTTGGGGATGAGGTTTTTGGAGCAAACAAAAATCCATAGGCGAAAAATAAAAATTTTATTTTCTGCACGAGCATCTAAAAAAGTCAGCTTTTGATAACACGTTGCCATTGCATGCACAAAAGGTCGGATTAAAAAAAATAAGTTAATGACGACAGCAAATAAAACCTAGAAAAATATCATTTGGAGCGCGTGTTTATATGAAATGAAATAAATGGGAAATATGATATTTTTTGTAAACAATCAATGCGAGACAAAGTTTTTTGGATCGTTGGCAGTACTAAAGTGACTCATTCAAATAAAGCAATTAAAATGAATAAAAAATACAATTTAACTCGCACGAGCACGTGGTGCTTGGCTGTTCAAGAAATTGATACATTGGAATGTGCATAGCAGATTTCATATTAATCTTTGTTAATTCTGTACTCCTGGAACTTGAAGCGATACTAAGAAATTAATATTTGTAATTTGAACGAAAAATATACATTGAATGTTAATTAATTAGGTTTTCTCTTAAGAAAACTTTTTCAAAATTCAGAATTACAGAAAAAAGCATTTAAAAATGTAAGCAGTATAGTATTAAATATGTAAAAATATAAATAAAATCAACTTTCTAAAAAATGAACTGAAAAAAAAATTAAAACGGCTTTATAAAGAAAATTATTCAAAGATAAAGGCAATGAAATAAATAAAAATTATTCAAAATTCTCCATAAAAATCGATTTTTAATACAGATGTTTAACATAAACAACCTATATACCGAGTATTTGCGTGATATTTGTCCAGATAATCAGTCTCTTAAAGGATTTAATATGAAATTGACAACTAGGCGGCCGTATTATGTGGGAAACTGACTACTAATAGAGACATTAGCATATCGTTTGGGGTTCAGTATTATTAATAATATCTGTGGCAGCAGCTTTAGAAGATGGGTCTAAGGATCGACTAGAATATGTTTATTACTTTATCTCAAATAGGAGGCCTTAAGTCAATTATGAGATGCTGTTTATTATGTGATAATGATTCACATCATCTTGTCTTGTAGTTAATCTCCATATATGATGCCTAATCAAATATATTCTCTAAATTGCTTTAGGTAAACACAATTGTATTTCAGACTTAGTTCCCCTGAAAGTTTTTCGAATACCCCCTAACAAACTTTTCATGCCAGAGAAAGTCATGCTATGGACGTATAATAGTTATAAAGTATTAATTATTGGCGTGAATTTAGCATTTTTACCGAATCTATTGGGCCATCTTTCGTGAGTAATTTGGAAATAAATCCCCGGCGTGCGTTAATAATATTCAAAAAACAAATTAGTGCTTCAGAGATGTTTTTCTCAAAGGATTAAAATAAAAATTTGATACAAAACTGCAATTGTATTCACTAAATCTCCACCAAATTTGATAAATTTAAATTATTACTGTTTTTTTTTGTTATCGTTTTCACTTGTTTCAGAAGGTACAGACCGATAGACATATCAACAGATTGTTGTATTTGGCTCAAAATTTGACAGGTTTCTATACAATAGATGTTGATTTTGTATACCAAATTTCATTTGTTTAGCCCTCTTCGTTTAGTAATTATAGTGTTAATTTATATTCGTACGACTGGACAAACGGTATTTTAATAAATATATTTTACTCTAAATTTGATACAAATCTTCAAATTTAGTGTGAAGACCACTTACCAAATTTTATAAGTTTAGCACTCTTTGTTTAGTAATTATCATGCTAATTTATATTTAAACAGCTAGGCAAACGGAATTCTGAACATATTTTACTCAAAAGTTTAAGGAGACTGGGACCTTAAGAACAAAAATCCTTGAAATTTAAAATTTAACTAAAGAGAATTTCTTTGAAGGAAACATTGTATAAAATGTAAAATGAAATAATATAAAATTAAAACGTAAAATTTAATAAATATAAAGAAGCATAAAAATATTTATTTTTTCAACTATTCGTATTTAAATGTCAAAATGAAGATACACTAGGAGATTAAATTATTTAAAACATAAAATAAAAATTTAATTAATTAAAAATGCAGCTGGATTTTGGAGTTTTTAGGATTAATTTTCAAAAATATTATCACACAAAAATAAAATTTGCCCCATTCCAAAATATAAAAAATGAATATTTAATACTTGTTCATTTTTATAGTAACAAGAAAATTATTTGAAAATTTTGGCAATTTTTAAAATGATTTTTATCTGATTTCATACAGAATATTTAACTGTTGTTTTAAAGTTCAATCCATTTTTCATTGTTACATCAGCTATCTGATCACGAGATTTTCTGACTTGGGTGAAAATTAAAGAAAGAGGATTTTACTTAATGTTTATGTATTCTTCAAAACATTAAAATGTGAAGGTGGAATTTCCTGAAATTTATCACATAGATAACCCTTTCATTTATATTTTTAATAGCGCCATAATGCCACAAGACCGGTCTCGATTAGAAAGTTTCATATATGTAATGACCGAAGCCTTTGCAAGACAAAATAATTACTTAACAAGAAAAATATCGCCAAAGAAATTTCACGGAATTCTACATTATTTGGCAATTTTTCGCTTTAAAACCGCTTTACGAAATTTGGTGGAATTTTACATTAGTTGGTAATTGTCAGCTTTAAAATCGCTGTAAGAAATTTAGTGTAGTTCTACATTATTTGGTTTTTTTTTTCACTTTAAAATCTCTGTAAGAAATTTCGCGGAATTCTACATTATTTGGCGATTTGTCGCCTTAAAATATCTGTAAGAAATTTGGCATAGCTCTACATTATTTGGCAGTTTTTCGCTTTAAAATCACTGAAAGAAATTTGGCGTAATTCTACATTATTTGGCGTTTTTTAGTTTTAAAATCTTTGTAAGAAATTTTGTGGAATTCTACATTATTTGAAGATTTGTTTCCTTAAAATATTTGTAAGAAATTTGGCATAATTCTACATTATTTGGCGTTTTTTAGTTTTAAAATCTCTGTAAGAAATTTCGTGGAATTCTACATTACTTGGAGATTTATCTCCTTAAAATATTTGTAAGAAATTTGGCATAATTCTACATTATTAGGCGTTTTTTTTAGTTTTAAAATCTCTGTAAGAAATTTCGTGGAATTCTACATTACTTGGAAATTTGTCTCCTTAAAATATTTGTAAAAAATTTGGCATAATTCTACATTATTTGGCGTTTTTTCGCTTTAAAATTACCGTAAGAAATTTGGCAGAATTCTACTTAATTTGGCGGTTTTTCGCTTGCTGGAACGGAAAATACCAGGTAAAGTAACAAAGTTTTAACGCGTGACTATTACTTAATATCATAGATATGAAATCAGCTATCTAAACGATTTAATTGAAATTAAAGACTCTGCAATAACCAATAATTAATTGGTGCGACAGGAAAGAACATACCCTTTTGGTGCACTTTTTTAAAATCGCCAACTCGCCGCGCTCTTGCATAATGAATGCACATAATGAAAACACGCACTGAAAACATCGGGTTGCCATATTTGGCACGTCCCATGTGAAGAGAGGATGATGTTCTCTACGGATCAAACAATCAATTAAATGAATATTAATTTTATCAATAATTATTAATATTATTATAATTATTATTAACCAATAACTTCGGCGAAAGGGCTGGTCATTAAAGGCGACACATATAAGGCAAAAAATGAATCTATAATGTGAATGTAATAGTATGTAATCTAGATCATTACATGAACTTTATAATAAAAATATGAATTCAGTTCCTTCTATAACTTTCTAAAGGAACTCAAATGATATCACGATTTATCTTACTTTAACATCAAATTTATCCATTCAACAAACATCTCATCCAATAAACCGAGGAACGCCATTGTTATTACTCTCTGTTTTATTAGATTATATTGAGGGTGGATCTGAGCAAGGAAGGAAACAATAACACCATGTTCATCGATTCTATCTGATCGTTAGTCCCACTAAGAAGCGAAGTGGGAAGACTACCTCCTGCTCTATCGGAAGTCCATGGAACATCTTATATCGGAACATCCCCACCGTCCATAAAGAATAGTAACCTTCAGAGTGGTGACATAAAAAACAAAAATAAAAATATGCAAGTGTTTTCTTTTCGACTTTCGTGTAAGGATCTAACTTTGTAACATGTGGCCAAAGTTCATTGTGTCTAAATGTTGTAATCGAATTTCTGGAGAAGCGCCAACAAAATTACTTCAGCAATAGGATATAATGTTGTAGATAGATTTAGGGCTCGATACTAGCCTTGTATGAACTATTAAGCTAGGCAAATATTGTGATTTCGGTCTCCCACCAATCGACTCATTCATTCTTTTTATCGATTTTAGTTTAAATTATGTATTAGCGGATTTAAATATGAAATATTGGCAAATTGATATTATATAAAATTTAATTGTTTGTCATTTTATAACAAGAACGGTTTTGTTGAATCGTGTATAAAAAGGCACAGTTGAAACTCAAATGTAATTTTAACAAAATAATTAACGCCGGCGCTCTGCCATAGAGGTAGAGAGCCTTTTCCATGATTTGGATGCCCCGGATTCGAGTCCCAGCTCGGGTATGGTTGTTCTTCTGTGTTCTATCTGCAAGGTGTATAAATGTGCCCCGTCTCCCTGTAAAAAGGGACTGTGCAAGTGAACGTGATGAGGGAGTAGCAAAAGTCGTACTCTTGGCCCTAGTTGACTCTACTACAAAACAAGAGACGTTGTTTAGGCTTAAATAACTGACTATATCAGCGATCTTATCCATTAATAATAACAACGACAAAATAATCGTTAAATGTCAAATGTTTTGGTAACAAAATTTTTGAAAAGATATAATAAAATCGGATTTTTTTTTAACTATAGAGTGCTATATTATATCATATTTTGTTAGGTTTATAAAACAGGTGTAATATAAAGTTCTTAAAAAATAAAAAAACAAGTAAGAATATTTCTAAAACGGTGTTCGAAGATTACTTTGAACAATCCGCGATTTGAATGAGAATAAGTTCGATTGAACGTCCTTTATTATTAAATGAAAGGACAAGATTAAATATTTTTCAAAATGCAGAAAAATCACGAGGTTCAAAGTTGTTTCAAAATGAGGAGCACCAAGAAAATTTCCCAATTTGCCAATTTTGCATAACTAACTATAACCTATATATTGTAAACTAAGAATATATTGTTAAAATCTTTACGAGAAATTTTAATATCTTAAAAAATACTAATTATACATGATAGAAACTTAGTGTTATTTATCAAGTTATGCTTAAAATAATAGTAGATTTGCTTTATTTATGTAAAAATCCAAAAGTTTGAAAAATTATAATTTTTCTTACTTTGATTCTTCTATTCTAATCTTTTTGAAGACCAATTGGTGATCGGGATTAATCTCATTCCAACTAATTTTAAGAAAACTACTATTATTCCAGAAACAATTGCTACCTCATTTACTACTTTTTTTGGCTTATTCCAACTCATTATAAGAAAACTATTGTTACAACAACAATTGCTGTGCCCTTTAAAAAATGTTTTGGCTTGTTTCAATTCATTATATGAAAAGCACTATTATTACAACAATGACTGTTACATCCTTTGCTAATTTTTTTACCTTTTCCCAATTCATTATATAAAAACTAATATTATTACAACTGTAACCGCTACCTCATTCACTTATTGTTTTGCTTTGTTGCAATTCATTACATGAAAACTACTTTTATAACAGCAATAACCGCTTTCTTATAATTATTCTCATCGGTTTATACGGCCAGATTTATGCAATCGAATGTGGACTAATAAGTATAAATTTTAGACAAAAATAAGCAAAAAAGAACATTTTGTACTTAAAATATTTTATTAAATCTAGTATAATTATTTAAAACCAAACAATTTTACTCTTTAGAGATTAGATTAATATTAATCTTCAAATCATACTTAATAGGAAGAACATTTTGTAATTGAAATATTTTATTAAATCTAGTAGAATTATTTGAAACCAAACAATTTTACTCTTTGGAGATTAGATTAATATTAATCTTCAAATCATACTTAATAAGAAGAACATTTTGTAAATTTAATATTTTAATAAATCTAGTAGAATTATTTGAAACCAAAAAATTTTACTTTTGGGAGATTTAATTAATATTAATCTTCAAATCATACTGAATAAAAAGAAGAACATTTTGTAATTGAAATTTTTATTAAATCTAGTATAATTATTTGAAACCAAAAGATTTTACTCTTTGGATATTTTAATATTAATCTTCAAATCATTCTTAATAACTACTTTTATATACTTAATAACTTAATAACTACTTATATATATATACCTCTTTGAAACAAAAATAACATTAATAATTCTCCGGATGCAAAAGTTTTCTTTCATTTTAAGCAAACGATTCAATTGACTGTTGACCGCAGTCTGAATTGACTACTTGATGAGTATTAACTGGAGATAAATACGTGTCCTTTTAGTGTCTCGTAGAATCTTAAATCAGGAATGTTTTTAGATGGACTTGGTCACGTGATTACTCCACTACTGCTCACTTAGGGTGCTTCAGAAACATCATCCTTTATGGCACATCACTTAAGTTGTAATCGCCCCAAATGTCCTCTAAAAGACATTTATAACCGCTCTTAAAAATCAGTTATTTCCGGAGATACTCGTATCAGATGGTAGCCAATATCTTATATGTAGTGAAGCAAAATCAAAAACCGTAAATAGTAAAATTTCTATTATCTATATTTTAAATAAAAAAAATCATAGAGGAGGCATTATAATTTTACATAGTTCCATTTCATTCTTTATAAAATTTTAATTGTTATTTTTAGATAGCTTTATATCAAATGTTTTCGGAACTTAAAAACCCGCTGGAAGAAATATTGCCTTCTACGAGGGCAAACAAATAGTCTTTGCGCCTATTTTTTATTCTGCAAAAACAGGTACATACAGATATTTACAAATACACGTACCGTACATTATCTTTCCACATAGTCACCTCACCGGTCCAGACATTTGTCCCATCGCAGCACTAAATTAGAGATCCCCCCGTGGTAGAATTCTTCCGGCTGCCTGTGGAACCACCGTCGGACCGCGTTCTTGGCTTCTTCGTCACATGTGAATCTCTGCCTAGCCAGAAACTTCTTCAGTGGACCGAGAATATGAAAATCACTACGGGCAAGGTCTGGGCTGTAAGGTGGATGTTCCACATTCTCCCTGTGAAAGCTCATTCTCATGCAAGTCTTCGCAACCTTTTTGAAACTCACGACACCACCATTGAACACTTCTCAAAGAGAGACTCTTTTCCCCGTACGTGGGGGTGGATTTCCCTGTGAATTGCTATGGGCTTTTGTCTCTTGCTCCTTAGAAAGCGAACAACACTTCGCTGCTCATAAGCTGTGGACGTCTGAAGAACAGCAGCCGTCTTCAATGACTGATAGCAGTGCCACTCACGGGAGCAAAAGGCAGATACGGCTGGTACGATATAAGAAACGTTCACTGCTGGGAATGTATGAATTCACTTTGTATTCACGGCTGTATTTTGGCTTTAAAAAATAGACGCAAAGACTTTTTGATGTACCCTCGTATAATAGCTTCATAATAGATGGGTTCCGGTTTCAAAAAGGTTCTTTCTGTTGTTACTGGGAAAAAATTTCAATATTTATAAGAGAAGTGAATTAAAAAGTTTTTTTATCTGATATATTATGGTTGAATATTCATAGGATAGATATTGCTACATTTTCAGCGTAGCTGGTTCGGATTGAATGGACTTTACTTGACAACAGCACAAACAAATTTATTTACAGCGATTTACAAGTATTTACAGGATGACGATAAAGTAAAAATTTAAGATAAACATAATCCAGCAGTCAACAGTCACTTACAGCGTAAATGCAAGCCCTACGCATAATAAAAACAGACTGCAAAACAGATATTGTATAGCGCAACAAACAGTAAATCGTAGCGAGCTCAATTATACAACGTTAACAGCAAACGTAAACGCAGCTCACTAATAACAAGCGTGAAAAGTAATCCGCTAGTCCAGCGAGACGCTTCTTTTCCGAGACAAAACTCTCAACTAACTAACTGACTCCGGCTACTCGTCCCTTATATAGCCGAGGAAGCGCGTGCCCCGAAACTTCTCAAAACACCGCACGCGATCCAGCGGCTCTAGACTGTTCCTTTCGCCAAATCAACCAATCTAATGCGAATCTCCTCGCCAAACGTCGCCAACTTTGGTGCATTATCACGGCACTCGCCAGCTTGTAACAATACTTTTGATAAATTGTGTAATACATTATTCAGAAATAATTTAAAATTCTGAACAGAACCGATGGCTGAACCTAAAGCAACTAAATTCGAGACATAATTCCATCTTCGGCAATAGTAATTCATTCAAAAGGTTTCTTTTTATTGTTAAATTAGATTTTTCATTAATTAAAATTAATGAAACATTTTGAGTTTTTATCAATGACTTCGGAAATACTATTGCTGAAAATCAATGTGATATCACTTTAAAAAATATATTTTCTCAGTAATCCAGTTTTATTTCACTGGTATATTTTTTTTGTCTAATTAATAAATTTTAAAAACCGTCATGGAAATAGAACTGCAGCTGAAATTTATCATTAATTTGTAATTCAAATCCTCAGTTATCTGTTTTATATATGAGAGTTATGTTAGATTGTGGTCTTTATAATATAATTTATACATTCGAGTTTCACACTTAATACCCAGCTTTCAAAACATTCTTACACAGTTTTATTTAAAATTTCAAGGCAATACCTCACTTTTTATTGTATGCGCGTGCCTGTCTGTCTGTTGTAAGTTTCTTAAATAAATAAAACTTGTTCTAGAGTAAGTTAAATTATATTTTTATTCATTTTAATCGTTTCATTGAATGAGGCACTTTAGTATTGCAAATGATCCAAAAAAAACTTTTGTCTCGCATTGATTGTGTAAAAAAATGTCACATTTCCTATTTATTTCTTTTCGTATGATCGCGTGCTCAAAATGACATTTTTCCAGGTTTTATTTGCTATAGTCATTAACATTTTTTTAATCTGAGCTTTTGTTAATGCGATGGCAAAACATTATTAAAAGCTGATTTTTTGAGATGCTCGTGCAGATAACAAAATTTTAATTTTTCGCCTACGGACTTTTGTTGATGCCAAAACTCTCATCCCCAAAACATCATCATGTTCTGACATGATGAAAAGCAATTAATTCCCAAATTATCATTCGTCTATAAATGAATACCAGTTGCCAAAAAAAAATCAAGATATTTCTTATTCCCAAATTAAAAATTCTGCTTTCAAGTTAATCGTACAGATCATCCTCTTAGAAGAATCTCATTAAGTTCAAGATAAAAGATCAAAGACTTTTATTAAGAATTTGTAAAGAAGCTCACTTCTTGTTGATCAATTACTTTTATTAAAAGAGATTTAATCATAAAAGTGCTCTTAGAAGGAAAATAACAGCGCATAATTTAATCAAAGCCAAAGCACTACTTTTCATCAGATTTATAACGAAGATCAAATAATAAAATGTTTTCACATAAGTGAAAATGAAAGATTTTCCATATTTACAATAAATGAAAATAATCTTTTTAATATTATTTAATTTAGTGTTTTTTAAATAAAATATTCCTACTTAAAAAATTATTTTTTAAAAAATTTTATGATACATCGTAAATTAAATATACCAGAGAGTTATTGTAACATATTTTTTAATTTTCATATTTTAATAAAAATTAAAAATCTAAAAAAATAATTACTAAATGAATAAATGATAAATATGGATGAAAATTAGACCCTTTTTTGTAATTTTCAATTGTATTTAATAAATCATATTTTTGTGAAACATCTTTTATTTCTAGAGAGCAAAAATCGTTTAGCAATAATTTCATTTAAAATAAATTTACTGAAAATAATCTTCAAAAACTTATTTTTTTAAATATGTTTAATAGAATATTTTGATTTAAATTTTTGTGTCATCGATTTATAGTTTTTTATTTTAAATAATCAAATATCTCGAAATATATTTTTATAAAACTCAATAAGCGTAAAGAATAAAAATATCATTATATCGATAACTAAGAATAAAATTTTAAAAGAATTAAATAGTGAATTATTATTTCGAATACACAGGTATACAAAATTTGAAAATATTAATAGATCAAAAATTAAATGGAAAATTATTTAATTCCATCATATATGAAATATCTCCATTCAAAAATAAAAATAAAAATGTTTTCATGCTTAGCCAAATAAATATAGTGACATTATTTGTAAATGTATTTATAAAAAAATTATTTTATACCCAAATTTTTAAATTTGATATTCATGTTTTAAATTGCTTACTTTAATAAATCTTTATAGTTAAGTTTTATGTAGTGTACAGCATATAAGATTGGTTATACCGAATGAAAATATATATCCACTTATTTATACAAGTTCCATGGAATACAATACAAATTTTTAATAATATATTTTAATTATTTCCCATTAATTTTATAAATGATTATGTAATCTGTTTACTTATTTTAAATTACAATTAAATGTAGTTTTTATTTTTACTTTTTTTAAATTTTTAAATTTTTTTATTTTTGAATATGTGTATTTGTAGAAATTTTTCATACACAGTATTTAAAATTCTAACAAAATCTTGGCAGATAATTTTCTAAAATTATTTATGCAGCAAAAATCTTATTATCTAAATGCCATGGTAACTGACTGTTCAAAATTTTCCAAGATTTATATTTAATTACTTTTTATTCTAAATTTAACGAACTTTGTCATAGGTTTTCAAACATTTTTAAATTTATGCTTAGAATCTGTCATGCACAATATAATTCTTTTTTTTCATCATATATATATCTTTATTACCCAAAAACTAAAATAATGCGCAATGCGGTAAGCTTATTAGATGAAGTATGACTTTAAAAAAAAATCAAACATCTTCTTTATATAACAGATTCAAAAATAGATTATCGTTACTGACAGTAACTTCAAAAACATTAAGATAATGTTTGGCATTCAGTGGGATTGCTTTTATAGAATAAATTACTTTCGTAACGCGATTTCTCCATTAAATCATGAAATACAGCGGGAATTATAACTTTTATGTCGTTTGATCAAAAAAGGAGATATTATTGACTTATATTCATTCAAAGAAAGACTCAGTCTGTGGGGGGGGGGTAAGAAAGCCATTATTGCGAGCATACGCTTCTCTATTTTAAGTTTCCAGAATTTTTGAGACAAACCGAATTTTCCATGTTTGATAAGTGGCTCTAGGAATTAGAAAAACCAGGGTTAGAAATCTGTTGTTGTAGTTACTTATGCACTTGCCATGGACAAGCCCCGCTGATACATCAGCAGATTTAAGCCGGAAATATACGTCTCTTGTTTTACAAGTAGCGTCATCTAGGGCCAAGAGTACGACTTAGCTACACACACGTCACAACCCTTTTTAGGGGACGGACTACATTCATGCAAATTCATTCATTCATCTCAGATCGTAATTTAGACCTGGAACAGAGAGCGATCACCCCTGGCCCAGTACCCCCAGTGATATTACTCTCGACATGGAGGACTTTACGACCACGACATATTTAACGAGCGCCAGCGCCACACACTCGGGGAATCTGTTGGCCGGTGAGATTCGAACCCGTATCCTAAGGAGTACGTGTCCAACGCTCTACCAACCAGGCCATCCCGGCTGGTAGAAATCCCCAGGGTTAGAAATGTAACTACATCAAATAACCGGTTTGAATGTGATAAGCTAAGACAGCTATTATGAGTTAAAAAATTCTAATGTTGATTAAAAGCGGAAAACAAGAGAGTTTGAGTAGGTTATTCTGACCTTCATCATCTAACCATGATTTTAAAGCAGTTATCACAATGCTTGGGGGGGGGGGAGGTTCTCAGCTCCAAGGCAGGGAGTCTATCAAGAAAAACTACATAGAGTTTAGAAAAGATATGTCTTCGTTAATGTCGCCTTCTAGATCTGGTAATGATTGAGAATTATGTGGACATCTTCAAGATATTCCTCGTATTCATTTGAAACAAGAAGTAAAAGATCAAGACTAATAAATGTGATCAATATGCAGACATGACTGAAACTAAACTAATTGAAAACAAGTAATATTTAACAAATTTAGTCAATTCCTACTTAGGTCAACAAAGAAAAATTTTATTTTAGTTAATTTTTATTAAATAATTACAAATTATATAAATAGTTTATCAAAAAAATTATGTCTGGCCAAAACAAAATCAAGTTCGTATCCGTTAAAATTAATCAGAACAGACTCAGAACACACTCGATTGGCGTTGAAAATTCAACGCCAATTGAGCCAACGAATTGAATCGAAATGGCTCACAATGGATGAATTAATAAAAAACAAACTTTTAGTTGCTAATTAAAGCAATGATGACGTAATAAGAAAAGAAGTTATTCTACTTTTCTTAAGAAACACAATGGATTAGACTGAGAAACGTCATTTTTTTTGTCGATAGACTAGTGAAACTCTTTCTAAAAACTGAACTAGGCTCATGAAGTTGTATTTAGTATAAAGAAGAAACGTTAAGTAATCGCCTGAAATCATATGATTTTTACGTTCTCGGATAAGCTTAAAATATATGAGAAGAATTACATGATTAGTACTTAAAATATTAAAAAACATTTACAATTTTTCTCAATATTATAATAAACCTATAATTCAACATTATTTTTTTCTTTGAATACTATTTTAATGACTTGATCCTGGTAGATCAAATAAACGGGTAGCGTTTAAATACAAATGTTTTATTTACAGCTTTATACAATAACAAAAAACACGTCCTCTAGGTTAATATGCTGGGAAATATTTACATCTGGGATAATAGATCCAAGACTATCACAAGGAAAACTAACAGGCTGTTAGTGTATCCAGCTACTGCGGGTAGCCCAAGAAATCTACGGAATACTTCCAGTAGATCATTAATCAATAAACTCGAGATCACGTGGTGTCTCTTCAGCTGACCAGCTCTTCAGCTCAGCTCACAGCTCGTCAAATCTCAGTTGTTCTCGTCTCGTCTCGGCTCATCTCGGATCAGTTCAACTCCTCGTCGTCTCTTCCTTTCAAAACCTTCCATTTTAACTTCGATCAAACTCCGCCTCTCAGGTTCGCATTGGCGTGCTGGAGCTAACGATCCGCCAGTAATTCTTCAGAAATATTCCCAGTGGCCAGCAGTTAACCGTGGAAATATTTTCTACTCATCCACGCCCTTAACAGACCCTTCACAATGGGAAAATATTCACATCTGGAGGTTTTAGCTCTTTTTTCTTCAAAGGGTCGTAAATGCATGTGTTGTTCATTATCGGAACTTATTCAAGTCCGGGTGGTCTCATAGGAGAAATAGTTACATCTGGTGTTTTGACACGGTTTCCTTCTTCAAAGGGCCGTAAACCGCATCTTTGGTCTATTATCTAGACTCCTTTCAAGTTCAGAGGGTAACATCAAAGCGGGAGAAACACAATGCGCAACAAAGGAAAGAATCGTCTCACTGCTGACCAGAAATAACAATGTTCGAACATGTGTCTTTAAAAAAGGGTGATATGTTTTACGATTTCTTTACACTATATAACAGAAATATATTTAAAATAAGTGGATGGAGTGTCCCTAAATTTTTCTCCTGTACTGTAATAAACGTGTCATGCCAGATAACACTTTGAAGGCCTTTGACAGACAATAGTATTAAAATATTAATCTATGGCGTGAAATTAGTTTTGGCATGATTTTTTTGGAGACCAATTGGTGATTGATCTCTGACATGCATTAATAGTCATAAAAGTCAATAATATACAAATTATAAATAATTGCCTACAAAACAGCGGAAACAAACATTTGACACAAAACTACACTTATAGTCATAAATTTCCTTACTGAATTTGATATATTTTAATCATTGCATTTTTGAGTTATCGCGTTTACATATTTTTGAAAATACAGACCTATAGACAGTCGACCCGTTGTTGGATTTGACTCAAAATTTGACCGTGTCTATACTAAGTATTATAAATAAGTGTACCAAATTTTGTTTATCTACCTTTCTTCTTTTTTCAGCTATAATCTTAACTTATGTTCAAACTGCCGGACAGACAGACTTATACCCTGATCAAATTTTGCTGAAAATTTCACAGAAATCTACAAATGCGGTGTAAAGATCGTATATGAAATTTCAACCATCTTGCTCAATTTATTTTGCAGTCATCTTTGTCGCAGACAGATAGACAGATATTTGCCAAAACATTATTTTTAAAACCCAGAGAGCTCTAAAACTTGAAGATTCTTTAAAATTCCAACTTTACTATATTTGCTTTACGCTATACGTACGAGAAAAATTTATATTATATATATA
>JAOUZG010012368.1:825793-840039 GCA_026289955.1 Argiope argentata | reverse complement strand
TACAAATTTTCAATTGTTCATAAAATACTTTTTATTCATCCTCTCAAGTTCAAGTACATTTTTTTAAATTTGTAATTGATGACACTTGATGTTAATATAGTTTTTTCAAATAATAATTCATGAATTTTTTATTAATTAATTAAAAACTAAATTTCTCGCCTTTCTTTCATTTCCCCTCCTCTAAATAAGTAACGAATTCAGTTTGTCCCCCCCCCCCCAATGAGGTTTGGATTAACATGTTTTCGGTGGATTGTTTCAAACGATTCTGTTTGTTTTCACAATGTTTCATGCATTTAAAATTAAACATTGTTAATGAATCGATTTTTCCTATTAATTTTGAAGTGCTTTTGAACTAAAATAATACAGAACACAGAAAATTAGAAATTTCTAATCTATATTGCGCACCCCAACTGGTGTAGAAAAATTACACATTTTACGCTGTCACTGTTGGCTTTGAATCCTCGATTGGCGTTGAAAATTCAATGTTAGTACAGTTTTTTCATCAATTATTTATTGTAATCGTAATCGTTAGGCCGGGATAGTCTGGTTGGTATGGCGCTGGATTCGCATCTCTTGGGCTGCGAATTAGAACGTCATGTATAGAAAGGAATATGGAAAATTGCCAAGAAATTCGCTTTCTATTTTGTCGCTTAATAGTGTGATTCTGTCATATTTCTATACATATTTATATTAATTGTGATTATTTAATAAAAAATAAATAAAACAAAAGAAATTTTGTTCGCCTAAATAGAAAGTGATTTTAAAAAATTGTTTTCTATATTATTTGTTTCCTTCGAAAGCAACAGAATTGATGCAATCAGAAACACTTAAAGGAAGCACGTTTAATAATAAATTATTTTTAACTTTGAAAATTAACTATAAAATAAAGTTATATTCATTTACGAAGATGCATTTCCTTTGATGAATTTTTTTTTGATTTTCCTCTATTACGGTCTTTAGTATAGTCACACCACTGACTCTGCGATCCGGTTGAAGGCACACGATAAAGATAACTAAATGACCGGACCACCGCAACTGTGTTTGAGCCCTAAGGCCCATAACCGGCCACGGTACAACCCTCCCATAAGGAGGTACATCCCGTCATCAATGGGAGGAATCAGACTCCCACCTTTCTGTGCACCCCTCCAGGTGACAGGAACCCTCCACCATGCCGAAAACTTGTCATCCCCATTTCGAGGTGCCACCCTTGGAAGAATATGGTTTATGGTACAATAAGTTCCTCAATCTATTTGAATGTAATACGCATACTACTTTGTGTAAAGGCTGTACCTTTAAGTCCAAGAATAACGCACTGCGGTTTCTTAACCTCTAGCTTACGGGCGGTACAACTGCTGTACCAAGATTTTTTTTACCTTTCCTTACGGGTCGGTACAACTGTTGTACCAGTAACAAGCTTGAATTTCGTCCCCCCACTTGAACTTCCCGGCGAACCGTAATTGCCTCATAAAAATCCCTGCCCTTTTGTGCTATACCCTTCAGGGTCAGGAGATTTCGTCCTGCTGTAGTTATAATCACTGTTGGCGCTAGTCAGTTTTGTGAACCTTGCTTTGGCGACATTTTTTTAAGTAACATTTCTGAGAGGTATGGAATGAGTTTGTAATACTCGATTGAAAACATTATTCTTTTCCACCGTTGCTTAATTTCTAACCATTGTAAATTGTTAATTTTTTAACAATAAAATTTTGTAAATTTATAATAATGTCCGTTTATAATTTTATTTGAATCAAGAATTACTTGAAATTTCATTTCTGATGGAATGGTGTAGTGTAGGTAATCGGTGACCTAGATAGATTGCTACATTTTTCGGCATTCGTCATAGTCCAAAAAAACTAAATTGAATCTACGATTGGGTTTTTTTTCTTTCACCCTATCATTAATCTGTTTTACATTGAAAAGTGACACAACACTGTTTTGTCTTCATGCCTGCCTCCCCTTCTATGACTGGAATCTCGGGCATATATACTTCGCAGTTACTAATGTACTATTCTAACACAACATTAAAGAATTGACTACTTAAGATTTTTTAACTTTTAAAGTTTAATACTTGAACAAATATTTCAGGCTAAAAATACATTTGGGTCGTGATTTTTAAGCCAACTGTAAGTTTCATCATTATTTTTTATGATTAATGAAAACGGTTGCTTTAATTATTTATAGATAATCATTCGTTAAAAGTTATGATTCTAATTTTAAAATATTGAAAGAGGTTCTTTAAATCTATGATAAATAATAATTGGTAGCTTTTTATGCATTCAAACATCAGAAGAGAAATATTAAAATCTTTATGCCTTCATTTCAATTCACTGAAAAGCTACTAGACATTTGAATTTTTCCAGAAACATTTTTACTCAAATAAAATAGTAGGAATTCTAGATTTAATTTTAAGCATTTCTGAAATATAATCTAAATACTCTGCTTGTACAAATGTTGTAGCTAATTACGAAAGCTGATCATTTAGAATGCTAGCTTTATTCATTAAAGATTTTTTGAAAGTTTTCTTTTTTGATAACTACTTTTCAACATATTATTATATCAATGAAATCTTATGTATCAAATTCTAAACATACCATATCTAATCTTAGTTTGGTTAAATTAACCGTCTTAAATCTGGTGATTAGTTACGTATTAGTAAATTTTTAAGCAGAAAAAAAATCATAAATCAATTATTTATTGCCTACAAAATTCAGCGTACTTTTCAAAAATACTATACTGCTATGACTTATTGAAATTTTCGGGAAAAAATCACTATAAATTATAAGAATCGGCAATAAAATAGGGAAACTTCACTAGTGATTTATATTGAAAACCGTCCAAAATATGTTAGGAATAAAAAATGTATTTGTTTTTTATGAGCTCAATATATTAATATTAAAAATTTGAAATTAACAAAATAGCAGACTATCATATATGCTATTTTGCAGATACATTTAACTTACAAAATAGCTAAGAATTGTTTTCTCTATTTTGTGCAAAGAAATGAAAATATTTTCAAAAAAAATTAGTTATGAATTTTATACATTATTTATAAATGTTTACATTTAATAAAGATAAATGAGTTAGAAGAAAAACAAAATGAAATTCACGGTGATGTGTTCATGTTTTATAAGAATTAAATTTACACCTTCAGTACGGCTTGAGAAATTTATTTAATCACAAATATGATTGAAAAATTGACAACGATAAATAATTATACCGCAGTTATTCTATTTAAAATTTATTTAATATCATAAAATTTAAGTCATTACTTGTATATATATATAATCAGAAAACTAGTGTTTCAGAAAAAAAAAACTGCGATAAAAAGCTTTTTCTAGGGGACCAGACAGTAAAACCTCAAAAAAGCAACCCGGTTAAGACGGAGAGGGCAGATGACCAATTAGCACTACGGGTGGCCGAAATCGGACAACAATCGCTTTTAAAAAAGGGGGAAAGCATTTGTTATCTTCTTCACAGAATCCCCGTATTCAAAGGAACTTTTTCGAGTTTGGGTTCCCGCAACGTAAAGGTTAATTGGATAACCTTTGACAATGCATGACCTTCTGCGGTCAGACAGAACGACCTAGCAGTTAATAACCTGGATGGAACAGTCAGAGCTTAGAACTGCCGCATACGTGCTTACTGCTATACCTAAACAACTTCTGTATTCTGACTGCATTTCTGTATGGAATGGATTTACTGTTGATTTCATACTTCTCTCCTTTTTCTTTGAGAAGAATCTCAATTTAAAAAAATAAAAGACATATATTAATATTCTTAAGTCTTCTTATAGTTTTAAAATATATTTCATTTCTGATGCCCTTTTAGAACTTTTTCTGCCACAAGTCATTCCTGCTTGTAAGAGCCCAAATGTGTAAGGATACAGGAATGTAATTGAAAATGTAATTAGATACAGGAATTCAAGAAAGATAGTACAACATCTTATAATACCTGACAAGTGAAGGGACTTCGGAGAAGACCGATTTTTTCGAGATATTTTTTGACCGTCTGCCCTCCTTGCTCTCCAGACTTGAATTCTTATGATTTTTGTTTGTGGGAATTCCTTAAAATCACGTCTGTGGTGAAAGCAGATGGATTCTGATTGAATCAAAATAAAAAATAACACGTCATGCTGCTATATTTATTCAATTCCTGAAAGGAATTCTTTGCTATCATTATTATTTAGAACACTGTTAATTTTTTTAACATTTGGGTGAGGCTGAACAAATAATATGATTAAATAAAGCCTTATGTTTAAATTTAGGTTTTTTTATTCACCACTTTTTTTATCTGATGGTCGAAATTTCATTTAGTCATTTTTATTGCAGAATTCTTTTTTCTATTGCCCAAATTAAGCATTTAACAAGTTTCAGTAAAATGCACCAACCGGAAAGGCTTCTATATAAGTTTGAGTAGGGTCAGTTTAATTATAATCACCCTGTAGTTCCTAATTTCATTAAAATGTGGAAATAAAGGCAAACAAATGCGAAATAATTCAGATAATTCGATCTTCGTTTAAGAGAGCAAGTTATGCTACATGTTGTAATGACTTGATCCTGGTCGATCAATTAAGCGCGTAGCATTTAAACACAATTGTTTTATTTACAGCTTATATACAATAAAAAACAACTCCTCGTCTAGGTTAATATGCTGGGAAATATTTACACCTGGATTAAAAGTTCCACGACTAATACAGAGAAACTAACAGGCTGTTAGCGTATCCGGCTACTGTAGTAGTAGATCAAGGGATCCACTGATATATCTCGGGAAGATCTTTAATCAAAAGCTCGAAGCTTCTCTAAAAAGAAAAATCATCGGTCCTTCTTGCAAAACCTTCCATTTTATCCTCGGTCAAACTCCGCCTCTCATTTTCGCATTATTGCGCTGAAGATGCTGATTATCCAATAATTCTTCAGAAATACTCCCCAGTGGTCAATAGTTGACCGTGGGAATATTTGCTAATCATCCGCCCTCGTAGCTGATCCTCCACAATAAGGAAATATTTACATCTGGTTGTTTTGACACGATTCATTTCTTTAGAAAGCCGTAAAACGCATGTGTGGCTCATTGTCTGGACTCGATTCAAGTCCAGATGGCCGCATTAAGGGGGAGAGTCCCCAGTTTGGGGCAATCACAAAGGAAAGAGTCATACGGTCATCCCACGGCTGACCGGATGTAATAAAGGTCAAACATTTGATTCTTAGAAAGGGGGAGAATTTTTACTTCTTTACAATGTTGCAGAGAATTACAATAAAAATAAAATTTATTTCCCTCTTAATACTACATCGAATGAGGGAACAAAACAAAATAGTATCATTTATCCAAGCAATTTTACTGTCTTAAATTACAGTTACTGTATAATGATGAACAATAATTTCCAAATAGTTATCAAAGTAAAACAAGATAAAAATAATCTTAGGTGTAAAACTTTGAGACGATAACTAATGTAATATTGACATTTTTCATTTTTCCAATTCACGAAACAATCACCAGAATAACATTAAGAAAAAGGTTATCGTTTTATTTTTGTTAGTTTCCGTTGCAACCTGAATATATATATTTAGAGATAGATAAAAATCCATACAAAATAAATTTTAACTTAATTCAATAACGCAGTATAAACGAAGAAGCAAGAGTGATAAAGTTTTCCGCTAACGATGTAACACTTTATAACATAGGAAGAAAAAAGAAAATTGTGTGTGTTTTAAGTCAGTGCACACGCTATCTCTAAATTTGTTATCAAAAAAAGTATCGCTTCGAAAGAGTTATATTTATTATTGATTTTTTTTCAATCAATTTCCTGTTTTTTGAACTTATAAAAAGAAAAAATCTTTTTGACGCAAATGCGTTAAATTCAGTTTGTGTTTTAGATTAAATTGTTGTTTTTTTATGATTGTTCCGATGATATTTATTTTACTTTTTAGCTTTCAGTATACAATGCAAAATAAAATTAATTTTGAATCTATTGCCATAAAAATGGATAAATTAAAAGGCGAAAGGTGAAATATTTCGATCCCAAACATCTTGATCCATCTGATCATTTTATTTGCAAGCATACATCCTGATTTTTTAGCAGTAAGGATCTATCTCGAATTGAATGAATAAAGGTAAATGTTTCTTAACCACTTAACCGGTTTGCCCGTACTCCGTACGTGCATCAATTTATCGAATTTTGATAGGTGCAAACAAAAAAAATCATTCATAACAATGATAATTCAATAGTAAAAGGACTTCGAATACGTAGATAAGGCAAGTATTCCATGGATTTCCATTTGAATCAAAATAAGAAAATGTTTTCAAAATAGAAGATGTCATCTTATTAGATAATAAGGAAAATAAACCGGTTAAGGGGTTAAGAGAATACCTGCAAAGTAAAATAGTTTATAAATAGAAGTTTTTTCGACATCCATTTTAGTTGTAAAAATTTCTATGAATTAAGAAAATGCACTATGCAAAGTAAAAAGAAATTAATGTGAGAGTCACAGGCAATAAATAAAGCATTTTTGGATAAATCTTCTCAAAATATGAGTATTTAATCTAAAAATAGTTATAAAAAACAGTAAAGAAAATGAGAAAAATCACTCAGACGTAATCTCAAAGCAGGATAAACTAAAAGTAAGAAATTTTAAATCTTTTGTATTGTATATTCCAATACTCATAGAACAAATGAACCAAAACCTTTTGAACCGATATTTTAGATCAGTTTCTAGTACTGGGATAGTTCTAATTCTAATGCTGACGTATAATGCAAAATTTTCTAGAATTTTGACAGTAAAATCTGTGATATTCTTATCTCGTCAAGATTTCATTCAGAAAGAAGTGTTAGTGATGGATAGAAAAGTAAAAATATTTATAATTCATATATAATGTATTAAATGAAAGTATTAATTCGCTGCGGAAACGGTATTTGAAATTTAAGAGCACAACATGATATAAAATAAAACAATGATATAAAGAAAATTTTAGGTAATATATAATAAAAATAATAAAATAAAATATTAAAATGAAATCTGCTACGCACATTTCTACTTGTCATGTCAGAACATCATTTCTAGAAAGGCCAAGCACCACGTACTCGTGCGAGTTAAATTATTTTTTTATTCATGTTAATGGTTTCATTGAATGAGTCACTTTAGTACCGCAAACGTTCCAAAAAACATTTGTTGTTTTAAAAAAAATATTCCATTTCCTATTTATTTCATTTCATATAATCACGTGCTCGAAAGGACATTTTTCTAGATTTTATTTGCTGTAGTCATTAAGATATTTTTTTTATCAGAGCTTTTGTAAATGGGATGGCATCACGTTATTAAAAGAAGATTTTTTTCAGATGCTCTTGCAGATAATAAAATTTTTATTTTTCACCTACGGATTTTAGCTGAAGCCAAAAACCTCATTCCATAAACAACATCATGCTTTGACATGATAATAAGGTTAGGATTTATGGGGACAGATTCTCAGCCATAAGATCGAAAGCATGTGGATTCGGTATGATATACCAACAAACAAATTCTAATAATGATTTTTCATCCAAATTAAATACCTCATTAATTTAGAATTAATGAATTAATTAAATTACTGGTAATTTCTAATTCATTATTATTTAAAAATGTATATAAAACTCAATGTTTTTGAAATTCACTACCAGATGGCGCCTTAAATATAAAAAATATATTTGATTAATACAATTCTGAAAATATTAAAAGAATATATTCGCATCCGGGATGTATTAAGAATGTATATTCTTCCATCTTCTATTCAAAATTCATATTATAAGGCTATGGAATCATGAAATCATTATTGTTTTCAAATTTACTATCAAACTGCGTTTCATTTGGAATCTAAAATTGATTAGATAAATGATTAATTGAATGAATTAAAATTAAATGAACGAATTGACTTAAGTTCATGTAGAAAATATATAAATGAATAAATTTATAATTTTTTAAAAAATATTAAAATATGTTGTTGTTGTTACTACTTGCCCATGAGAAAGCTCCCCACTGATACAGCAGCAGATTTAAGCCGAAAGGAGCGTCTCTTGCTTTTGAAGTAATGCCAACTAGAGCCAAGAGATCGACTTAGCTACACACTCACCACATTCGCTTGCACAGCCCTTTTTTACAAGGGGGCACAGTCACACATCTCACAGATAGCACAGAGAAGAACAACCATGCCCAAACCGGGATTACCAGAACACGAGGAAGACGCGCTACCTCTGTGCCAGAAAGCCGGCAAAATATGATGTTCTAATCGAAAATGCAAATACTCATAAAATTTTAAAATTCTAGACCATTCGGAAGCAATTCGGAAACGATTTACGAAATATCATTTTAATATCCTTTAATCAAATGCATTTTAGTAAAATTGTATAAAAACCCCTAAATAGAAATTGTATTAACCATTGCATATGAAGGAAAAATAAGGAACGTTTGAAACGACAAATAATTTTAAATCAATACCATACGATTATTTTTATTAATGGAAACCATACTTAGTATTAAATTGAATCCTTTACTTAAAAATTCTTTTTAAACTCCAAAATTTGACATTTCATTTCATTAAAAGCCCACGAATTTCTCCATTATTACGAGAAGATAATAGAGTTTCAAATATCCAAGTTTTATTTTCAAGATGTTTACTAGATACACTGAGTGTTTTGTTTCAATTATTTCCTGTATTTTTCTAAGATGTGTGGCCGGGGAATAGATAATAAATGAAATTGTCCCAAAAATAAACATTACGAAATGTTATTCTATATTTGCATAAAAGACATTATTCAAATCTTGGAATTTAAGATGATCCTTAAGAAGCTTTAGAAAGAATAAACGTAAAAAACTTTTAAAATTACAAGCAGTTATTTATATACTCGTGTACCTATGTATCATCTTTTTAAAAGTAAACACTAAAAATGGGGAACATAAAACCAAATTATTGGACTATTATCATAAATCTGAAGTGAAATTCTATGCATATAACTCTTAACAATATTTCCTTTTAAACATAACTCTTAACAATACTTCATTTTTCTGTTGGGAAAAATAACTGAATTGAACTCGATATAAGCAAAAAAAAAAAAAAAAACACGAACGAATGAAATGGTAATATATCCGTTTAAAAACCTAAATAAAAGCTAAATTTCCAAAATTTTCCCAAAAAATACCGAACAATACGAAAAAGTTTTTTGTATATAAAACAAATTAATTTTTTTAATGTGTAGTCAATGAGAAATAATAATTTTAACAAAAAAAAAAACGCAATGGTACTTTTTTATTGTCATTTTACATTTATAATAAAATAGCTTATACCCGTGACTTCGTACGCATGTAGAAACACACAACTAACTTAAAAACAATTTATCTACAGTGTCTATATGAAATAAAGCAAAACAACAAATCAAGTCCATATTTCTTAAAAATCAAGTGAAAATCTATTTTAATTATCGATCGAGATTGAGATAGCTACAACAGCATTACACGCATATTTTTTTAACTTTTAATTAAAATGAAAATACAGTTGTCACCAATTACAACACACTTCAGATACGTGAATTTTCACCGCCAATTGGAGCAACGGCAATGCGTGAATTTTCCACGTCAGTTGGGGTAACGCGATGCAGATTAGAAATTTTTGATTTCCTTTATTCTGTATCATTTTAATTCGAAAATACTTGAAAAATGAATCGGAAGAATCGATTAATCAACAAAGTTTAATTTTAAAGGCATCAAACATGATGAAAATAAACAGAATTGTTTGAAATAATCGGTCGAAAACATGTTAAGTCTAACCTCATTAGCGCGGGGGGAACAACTGTTGAATTGCTTATTTGGCTGGGGGAAATAAATAGTTTTGGCGGGAAAATAAGGAAAATGTAACTTTTATTATTTTCCTCGCAATTTTTTCATTTTTTCTCTTTATAAGATCCATCCTAGGGTCTTAAAAAACTATTTTTTTAAAAAAAAATTAGCCGAATTGGTCAAGCCTTACTCGAGTTTTGTGTCTAACAACAAATTAGGTGATTGATTTTTATTTATATAGATGTAACTAACTTTTTAAGAAATGTCTGTTTAAGAATAAAAAGTTTACAATAAATAGGTTTACAATAAATAGAATTTTCTAAATACTATTAAAGCAGTACGTAACTCCTTGGGTTTTGTCTATTTTAAGCTGACATTTGAAGTCTTTAAGGTTCCTTTCTTGAATTTTCTGTGTTTGCTTTATTGTGTATGAAATACTTAAAGTATTGATTTCGTCAAAGAATCAAAGTCGAGATCATGACGAAGATTGGTGTTTCAGACTTAAGACTAAAAAACTTAAGACCTTTTTAAAATTATGTCCTGAAGAACATGTCTATGTTTATATCTATAAGACCAAAACATTCTCCTCTGTGAAAAAGATAGATCAAAAATGATTCTAGATGGATGAAAATGGATGAAATTTGAAAAATTGGATGAAGTTTGATTAAATGGATGAAATTTGAAATGGGCATTTATATGAAAATTTCCATTTCCATCAAATTTTGAATGAAATCCATTCACAAAATTCCTTTTATCTGACTCCACGACTACAAGTGCGTACGAAAACTACTATAGAGCTATGAATGTAAATTTATCACTACAGGTCACAGTATAACTATATATTAATTTGATTCACGTCTACCAAAGCAGAAACTAATAAAAGATACTTATTCCATGTGAATAAATATCGTGATTTTTTTTTTTTACTTTCTCTTGTTCAAAATTCATTAATTCTGTGCTGAAATCGAAACATTCTAATTTGGCGACTTTGGCGATAAAACAGATAATGCTTCTTCTGTACAGCCGACCACCCCGCCACTACTGAACGTAGCAGTATCGACAGGATTAACCGATAATGCTGGAAATTTAGAAATTTTAACGATCGATAGAGTAGAAACTGAGAAGCTTTCTGATTGGCCAAGAAGGTTCTCGTCCCGCCTTCTGGAAGCTATAAAATGACGGCATTCTCAAGCGGCGATGTGAATTGAATTCAGCCTGAAGTGGATTTCCAGCAGAAAACAAATAACGAGTCTTCGAGAGGACAGTGAAACAACGGTTGAGTTTCAGATTTGAGAGGAGCTAACTGCTGTGCACCCAGCCCTGTAATCTACTGTAGAAGCCGTGTCCTGTAGTTCTTCCCCAGGACGAACTGTGAAGTAGCCAGTCGTGTGGTAGAGAGTCGGCAACTAAATCGAGGGGACCGAGAGAATTTCAGCCGTTTGGAGAGACCGTAGATCAAAGCTCCGAGGACATACTCTCTTGCTGGATACTGTATGGCACTTCGTGTGTTGTGATCGATTTCTACTTGCAGGCTAATGTTTGTTGCAGTGTGCTGCTTTGAATTCGTCTCGGCTGTACATGTTTAGCGTTTGTATATTCATTGTCTTTGTGTTAAGGTCTTCGTGTCAAATTAACATCGTTATTGTTTTCTACTGAGGCCCGCTGATTGCCTTCAAACTATACACACACTATAAACGAACCAGGTGACCTGTAACAATATCTACAAAAGGCTAATTAAGCTGGTCAAATTTGGTATACAGATTTAACATCAAAAAGATTATTAAATTTTGAACAAAATCAAGGAATTGATTACCTATTTCTGTGGACTTTCACATGCACAACCTAAACAACGAAATTCAGTATGCGTTCTTGTAATACAACTGTAGTTCGTTTGTTTTTTGTGTCCATTTATCGTCAAAAATACATTACCGCACAGAAGATTTATTAACAATTTTTTTGAATTTGGTTTTTTATTTGCAATTTATGCCGAAGATTTATCTTTTGTTGTTGTTACTTATGGCACTTGCCTATGGACAAGCCACCTGCTGATACAGCAGCAGATTTAAGCTGAAAGGAGCGTCTCTTGTTTTTGAAGTAGCGCTAAATAGAACCAAGAGTACGACTTAGCTACACACACACCACATTTGCTTGCACATCCCCTTCTTACAGGGGGCCACAGTCACACATATCACAGATAGCCCACATAAGAACAACTTTTTTGAACCTGGACTCGAACCTGGGACTCCCAGAACACGAAGAATACGTGCTACATCTGAGCCAGAAAGCTGGCTTTATCTTTTGTTACTACTGTTAACCAAAGCCCTTCAAGATGTAGCGTTAGCCTTATAAGCCAGATAACATCTACGATACCGAGGTCGACTTTTGGTATAGTGGTTATGTTACTCGGCTACAGGCCCAAGCGTCGCAGGTTCGTACCGCGACCTTCACTCGCTACGTTGGTGATCTCGACAACACAACCTTCCGCAACAGTCGTGGCGCCATCTACCCGCAGCAAAACCGTCAGACTCACTTGACGAAAGCTAAAAGCAAAACAAACAAACAAAAAAATTGTCATACCCACTTGACGAGCAAGCAGCAACTCGTAATAACACTTGGCGCAATACAAAAAAAATCGTTCGCTTGTTCGCCGACTCACTGGTGGGGGAGTACTGTAGCTTTACCTTAGAAGCCAGATAATATCCTTTGAGCTGAAGGGTCCCTTTTTCTCGATCGGTATATTACTCGGCTATAGGCTCAAACGTCGTAGGTTCGTACCGCGACCTTCACTAGCTACACAAGACATTCGCAACTTTACTCAAAATCCTCAATTTTTAGCGGTGAAGGGGTTAAAACTTATATCGGTGCGTGTGAGCACTCCTGCAATATTCTAAGTTTACTTAAAAACCGAAACAGCATTACGTGTGAATCATTCAAACGATGGAAAATTAAACAAAGGAAAGAAATAGCGTGTTCTTCGCAAAGGGGTTAGTTGGTGTCGAATGTTTCTTTTAATAGATATCTGTTCGATAAAGTATACTTCGGATCAAACACATAAAAGTTATGGGAACTTCTGGCGTATTTTATGACTTGATGGAGAGATCGCGTTACAAAAGTTATCTATACCACACAAGCAATGGAACTGAATGGGAAACCACTTTTGGGAATAAATGTTTGTAACGATTTTCTATTTTTGATTTTAACTCGTAGAGATAACGAGTCTTTTCCAAGTCTCTCTTTATTTGCTAAGGTATATATGGTCATTATTTCGGTTTGGAGCCATAAATTGTAGAAAACAGAAATATTAAATCTCTGACAAAGCATGAATTAGAAATAGATAGGGGTGTTTTTGGAATCCGAATTTATATATCTGTGGAAATAAATAAAAAAAGGTGTTTTCAGAAAGTGAATTTTAAGTTGAGGAAAACAAACTTACAAAACAAGTTACTGTATCATAAATAACTAACATAATGTAAATGCTCGTAAAAGCATATAAGTTTCAAAGTAAAATAATATGTTTTGAAAATAAAGTATATAAAATGAAGATCTCTGTAAATGCTTGTATTCCAAAAATAAACAAATGCATTGATGTTGTAGCGTCAGCCTTATAAGCTAGATAATATCCTTCGAGCTGAAGGGTCCCTTTTGCTCGAACGGTATATCGCTCGGCTACTGGCTCAACCGTCGCAGGTTCGTACCGCGACCTTCACTTGCTACAATGTTTATGCCTATTTCTGCTTATTCTGAACTGTAGTTGATTTGATACTTCCAAAAATATTTGTATTTACACAAGTGCATTTTGAAATACTTACATATATGATAAAGAATTTTGTGTAAATTAGATGTAAATATTCTATATATTTATGAATTGTTGTGTAAATATTGCAAATATATGTAAACAGTTTAATCGAATAACATTAATTGTAAGGGAATCGCATCCAGCGAGAAAAGACCCTTTTAGGGGAATTTACAACAGAAGATCACCAAACTTGACCAATTTGGCGATATAGGTGCGTTGGCGACATAATGAGGTCGCTAACGGTTTTTACTACACTCTAAAATGTGTATTAGAGGCTAAGAAATAAGGATTAGTTCTTATTGAATGCTGGAGAGATTTATAGTCTTGCATGGAACGAGCCAGTGCTTTTCACGGCTGCCCCGCTCACCTCAGTGGGACGCTATTTAAGACACGCCTTAAAGGCGGGCAGTCAGTTGAGTTCGGAGATCAAACTATGTGGTTAGATGAGCTTGAGAGAGGGTCTTTTCTTTTTTTGCCGTGCGAATCTATAGCTACGCTGTTATTTGAAATTAGCTGATTAGAATTAATTAGCTGTGAATTCGTGGCTCTTGTGGCGTATATTTAATGCATGTTTTCATAGATATTTGCATATTGCTATCCCATGACTTTTGTCACTTCAGTATATATATATATATATATATATATATATATATATA
>JAOUZG010012368.1:813537-825783 GCA_026289955.1 Argiope argentata | reverse complement strand
TATATATATATATATATATATATATATATATATATAATGTAGTAAAAGTGTGAACTAATAGTAGGAATTTAAAAAATCAGCATATAAAAGCAATATCAGCAATTTCATTCAAAAATATTTAGACTGCATTCTAATGATCTTGGAATCATTCTCTTAATAACGCCAAAAACATAAAACAGGCTTCAAAATTCAAGAATTTCTAAAAAAAAACAATCGATACAATTTGATGCCAGCGGGCTTTCTCTAAAAGATGGCTGGGTTTTGATGACTTGGCGAGTTGAAAGCCGCCGAAACCCATTTATTTCTGATTTTCGAAACCCTCATTAATATGTGCTGCATTTTCATATCTCCTGGAGCGATAAAATAATTATTCAGAGATCCGTTGGAGAAATTTGTAATGATTCAGTTTCTTTTCAATCTTAATAATGGCGTATCATTATAATAATATTTCATTTGAGAATAGATTCGGAAAACAGAATGGATTTCATATATTGATAAATCACAAGCAACCAATGGATAATTCATTGCTTGGACCATTATTATGAATCTAGTTTGAAAAGCGAATCCGCAATACGACTTTGAGAAATAATTGTATATTAGTTTTGGTAGAAAAAAAGAAAGTTATATAGATTTCGAAAAGTCAAACAGTAATACTTTCGTTCTTTAAAATTCATGATATATCCTAGACTTGTATTGAATTTCTTATATATTTGAGCGAGAATCGATTTTTATCGAGACAGAAAGAAAAATAATTCTAAAAAAATCCTTTAATGTATCGTTATATAAACGGAATCAAAAGCGTTGATTTTTTAAGGACCGTCTATTTCAAATGTTTTTTCTAATAATTTTTTAAAAAAATAATTGGTATAAAATTAAATCTTTAATTTTAATAACCTTTAAGTTTAATAAAATACCTTTAATTTAACCTTTGAAATTAAATAAATTTTTGTTTTAAAAATATATTTGATTTTTGGGAACACAAAAAGGACTTTTTATGTTCAATGTAGAATAATAAATATTATTTATCACAAATATTATTAATAATTTCTTTTTAAAAACCATATGTAGGAAGCCTTATCAGTTTAGATTCCGAATGGCGATAGCTATAATCAAGAAAGTGGTCTTTAGACATGGTAAAGTGTATATATGTTTCATAATAAAGCCTATTACGGTTTCAGATAAAGACAACATATAGTGATTTTGTCTCAAACAATATAGAAGCATCAGGGATATAGAACTACCAAGTTCTAGATCATCTTCCGTTTAATACGAAAAGAGCCCATACATGCATTAACATTAAGGATAGGGGATCATTAAGCCAATATTTGGTAGGGCACGATTTACACTCCTGTGCATTGACAAAGGATAGCACAATCCTCAAACATTAGGAAAAATATAGGAAAAGAATCCTGTTTGCCTCCTGCAAACACTTTCGTGGGTCCAACATGACGGTAATGTTAAGAGACACATTGCTAATTATAGACAGTTGAATTGCCACCTAGCAATGCAACTGTAAATCCCTTTAAGCCAGAGCTCTCTATAAATAGAAATGAATGAGATATAAGTTTCCCGTGGAAATATACATTAATCGGAGCATCCTACAATAATCACAAGATATTTTTCTATGTGTCTATACGATAACGTAAGTTATTCTGAATGAGGCACAAGACTAGAAAAGTATCGCAATAAAATTGTAAAGCAATTCGTAATATTAGAAATAACTAAACACTTCAGAAAGGAAAATCAGTTGTATTGTTCTCCCCGTAATTTTCATACATCTTTTCTAATAAATGTACTTGTATGTATTAGTAGATATACGCCGTTGGTGAATAGAATTGGGTTGCTCAAATATTCTATTAAGTTTTTATGGAAAACTTGAGAAGAAAGTTTTTGTTATTACTTATTCAACTATAGTTTAGTTACATTAACGTCATGTTGTAAATCAACATTAGGGCTATTTTGGGACAGGCCACGTAATTTTGAACCTTGGTCAGATGACGAGGACGACACCTGAGCTGACATCCCGTATTAAAACCACTCCACACCAATGGGAGGACGATTGTTCAACTGTGAGTTACTCTGAGCCTCAAAGAACTGCAATGTACTTTATCTAATTGTATTTATTTACCATTTATGACGTTTAACGAATCAACATCACATTTACATGTTTATTAAAGTTGTTGTTGTTATTTATGGCACTAGCCATGAACAAGCATCGCTGATACATCAGCAGATTTAAAGCCGGAGATATGCATCTCTTGTCTTACAAGTTGTGCCATCTAGGGTCAAGAGTATCACTTAGCTACTCACACGTCACAACCCTTTTTAGGGGGCAGACTTCATTCATCTCAGATCGTAATTTAGACCTAGAAAAAAGAACGATCACCTGTGGTCCAGTACCCCCAGTGGTATTACTCTCGACATGGAGGACTTTGCGACCACGAACAGATTTAACGAGCGCCAGTCGCCACACACTCGAAGAATCTTTTGGCCGACGAGTTTCGAACTCGTACCCTAAAGAGTACGAGTTCAACGCTCCACCAACCAGGCTATCATGACCCACATTCTTGTCAAAGTGATTACAATAAATTCGATTTTAATACCATTCAATAACCGGCTGTATACAAACTGTATTAAGAATGTTAGATTATATATGTCATACAATTTCGATGAATTACATAGTATAAGATGATATGAAAGTACTATTTGAAATTTTACCTGTACAATAAATATATAGCGTTTCAATCGGGTACTGCACACAGATCATTCGTTAACTTTCGGCAATAGAGCGAAAAAAGAGTGCGAGATCCTTTAGAGCCCTTTTAAATACCATAATTTTTAAAGGACTTAAAAATCCTTAAATAAGTTGAGTTATCCCTGCTCATACGATTACGATAACTCTACGCATACATTCGATACAAAATGCATACATACGATACGATTTCCTTACTTACGATAATTTTTCGAACAGAACGAAGAAGGGGTGGGAGTGCCTTTAGGGCAATCTTAAATATCGTAAATCTTTTAATGACATAAAAATTGGCGAAATCGGCTCAGTTATTCCTGCTAGGGGCGTTCATTGAGATTTTTTTTCCATAGAAGCATTTCATGAAATATAGAAAAGCGGTGCTATATTGTATATCTAAGGTTCATGCGTTTCCCTATAAAATAAAAATAAGTAAAAACAGTCATTTAGTTCGAGATGGAGAATTGGTCCTTAAGCTTTTGTTTTCTAATTATTTAACTACGTGGATAATAGTAAACATCCAGACCATTATTTAAGAACTAAACAAAAAAGTAATTGCTTCCTATTCAGTTTCTTAAATACTAAAAATGACTTCCATACGTGTTTTTAAATCATGTGTACATTGATTTGTCTAATTTTTTTATTACTTATAGTATAAAACGATAACACTTTACGAAAGTCAAAGAAGTGTTAGCCACCTAAAAAAACAAAAAAAGACCATCATGTGAAAAACTATTAAATTACTTCAATGGTTGCATAAGCTTATTTAGCTAACATCTAACAGTTCAGTTACCATATACATCAACCGCTCTATACTCAGCAAACTAATTACTATCAGGGGATGTTTCGACCACTGTTACATCAATGTAGAATTCCATATTGCAATATATATCCTTAATGAATTACTCCTTCGAGAATTTTAACACACCAATTCAATCATAAGCACATAATCATAAATACTCGAGTACATCGATTTTAACGTTGCCATTCCAGTCACAGAAAAGTTAAGAACCATGCCCCCTGATTTATGCTTACGGAGACTTACGCATTCTATTCTATCCATTAGCGGAGTGGAACTGCCTCCGGGCTCCTCCCAATGTCGCCGAAACCTCGGAGATAATTAGGCACCGCGAAATCGTCTGTTTTCGAATGCGCGGTCATCTGAGTGCGAATGAGTAAAATAGTGAGGATGTTCCGGTCATGGAACTGGTCATTTAATTGTATTTGGAAAATTTCCTTCCCTGCCCGTGGTTGTAACTGGGGGAACGACTGCACACCCACACGTAATATTAGAAATTAGGTGCCAGGTGAGGCATGAGAACTCGAAAATAGATACGTGAGGCGAAAGTTTGGTGAACTTTGAGAGAAATATTCAATACTGTAGATCTATTGTTAGCAGATTGTATTTAGAACGTTATTAAAAGATTTTTCTTAAATAGGGGCGAGATTAAATGTTCCACAGTTTTAATTTCAAATACTAAAACGTTAAAAAAAAAAGACCTACACTTTTTTAATTTTTTTAAATTTAATTTAATTATGCCATTTTTAGTAGATTAAACATAATAAGTGAAGATTATAATGAGTTTTAAGGCATTTAATCGTAGATGAAATTCGAAATTTTCTTTCTGCCCTTTATTTAATTCCTACTTCTAGCTCACACCCTTTCTATATTATATATATATATATATATATATATATTCCTCCAGAACAAGATTGGTACGCCGCAGAGTGCCCTGGTTTACCTTTGCAGAACACCCGCTCAAGACTTGGACAATCTGCTCAGCTAGGCTAAGTTCTTGCCACATTAGAAGTCAGGTCTTCAACGGTCCTAACAGGACTTTTTCTACTTGTCCTAGATTGGCTATTGCCTCTCCCTCTCATATTATTTCCTGTATCGGTGCCCCTGAGAGGCAACTGTCGGATGAGAGCGAGAGTGTTTTTGACCTTTTGGTGCGACACGGTCTTTTGGACTTGGTCTAGGGGTCTAGACCAAGGGAATCAGCAACAACAACATTATATATATATATATATATATATATATATATATATATATAATGCAAAACATTTAAATGATTTGTTGAGAGCAGATAGCAGAATCGTGGCCGAAATCATGGAGAAGACAGGTTGCATTTTTAAGTCATTTTTATTCCCTCAAGGGAACATGCATTATTTACAAGCTAGAGCGACTAGCACAACACGGAATTGGCGATAAAGCTAAGTGCACAAAAAAAAAGGGACGAGAAATCATTATCCCTGGTCTGAAAAAGCAAGACTTGGATATGGAAAAATAGTTTTATAGAGCTTCTAAAATCAGATTTCGATGGGGATTTCCAAGTCTCATGCCTAAGAGGCAAGGGAAACACAGGGATCTTTTTAAAGGTATTTTGTTTAGGTCAGCAATTTTCATCTCTCCCACGGAGTGTGAGAAAGTAACAGGCGTTTAGCTGTTTCAGCAATTTTACACAGCTTCTCTTGAATTAATTAACTAGAGCGAGTGAAATGGATCATGAAATAAGAGAATATTTTAGAATGATATTACTATGGGTTAAATTAAGATAGGGCTTTGGAAATTAATTAGGCTTAAAATTAAGAGTTCAAAAATATCATTATACATATAGTTCAAATTTTCAATTGTTAATCCAAGAAAATTTATCAAACTGAAGTAAACTTTTTTAAACTTTCAGTGGATGACATTTGACATTAATACATTTTTTTCAAATATTAATTCAAGAATCTTTTATTAATTAACTAAAAACTAAATTTTTCGCCACCAAAATAAGTAAAGAATTCAGTTTGTTTTTTCCCCCACACTAATGAGTCTAGGCGTAACGTGTTTTCGGCCCATTATTTTAAACGACTCTATTTTCATAGCAATAAATGCGTTTAAAATTAAACTTTGTTGATGAATCGATTTTTCTGATTCTTTTTGAAGTAATTTCGAATTAAAATAATATAGAATATAGAAAATTAGAAACTTCTCATCTGTATTGCGTACCCCAACTTATGTAGTAAATTTACACATTTTGCCTTGCCACAATTGGCTTTGAATCCTTAATTGATGATGAAAATTGAATGCTAGTATAATTTTTGATAAATTATTTATTGTAACTATAATTGTTAGGGCTGGATAGCCTGGTTGATAGAGCGTTGGATTCGCATCAATTAGGATGCGAGTTAAAATGTGCCAGCCGAAGATTCTCATTGTTAAATCTGTCGTGGTCGCAAAGTTCTCAATGTGGATTGTAATACCAATAGGGGTACTGGGTCAGAGATACTCGTCCCCTGTTTCAGATCTAAATTACGACCTGTGTATGAATAAATGAAGTGCATGAATGAAGGCCGCCCCGTAGAAAGGGTTTGTGACGTGTGTGAGATAGAAGTCAGATTTCCGCCTACGGTACATACCCGTAGAAGCTACTGCCCTTCTTCATTGTAAAAAGGAGCACGAGAACAGCAACATTTGTAATTATTTAATAAAAAAACAGTTAAAGTGAATTTTTTCCTAATTACCATGGAATTTTCAGTTCATTCTGCCACATACACACCACATGTAGAACACACGCACAGATAATTATAAAACCATAAATAACACTGCGTTAGCCCTTAGATCTCAAAAACGTTTTTGATATTTTCTTCTTCTCACTTTATAAATAAATAATAATTTAATAATAAAAGCTGATATTTTTAATTATTATTTAAAGCTATAAATATTTTATTATATCATTCATTCTATAATTTTTATTTGAACTATTATTTTAGTAGCTGATATATTTTTAAAGTAGCTTATCACTCTCGATGCGCGCAGTTACAAACGAAAGATTTATTAGAATTTTTTTTATATTTCGCCAAAGTAAACGGATGTAAGAGGATGAGATTTCTTCCAACTCTCGCGTTATAGCAGAATTAACTGTATTAAGGACTGGAATTTAAAAAATAACTTGTATTGGAAATATATATACTGAAGGTAAGGCATTAACTTAGGTAGCGATTTCTCTTAGTAAGTTATTTTTTTTTAAATAAAAGAGTAGAAACTAAGAAAATATATATACTGATATTGGCAGTCAGAATAGCTTTAACATTAAAATTTTAAATTCATGAGGAATATCATAACGGAATAATAAAAAAACATTAATTTTTTTTGCTTCTTATACAAAAAAATTATTTTTAAGACCTTTATTTAATGTATTCAGTCTTGGACGACCAATAGATTTACTACGATGGTATTTAATTTCAGTAAAAATGCTCAAATTTTTAAGGAATCATTAAACATTCAATTGATACAGATTTTAGATAAATGCAGTTTTAACGACTTGAAATTCGTTTTGATTCACCGATCACTGGAATTTTTCATTAGAATCCAATCATATATGCTCAATTGTGACTTAAATATACAGAATATACTTTTCTGTTAAAGCCTCCAAAGTTCTGTAAAATCATTAAAACATTATATTGTACACTAAAATTGTACAAAGCTTTAGACCACCCCTATATTTTAAAATTATTTAAACATTACAATGCACACGAAAACTTCGCAAAGCTTTAGAGCCCCCCCCCATATTTGAAAATTTTTAAAACATTATATTACAAATATTATATTGTACACAAACAAACTTTATAATACAAACACGATGCTTTAGAGTAACCCTGTATTTGAAAATTATGTCAACATTATATAGCTCAGGTAAACTGAACAATGCTTTAGAACTCTCCTATATTTGAAAACTATTAAAGTATTATATTGTACACGAAAATTGAGCAATGTTTTAGAGCACCTTTTATTTAAAAATTTAATTATAGTGCTCACGATTTAATTATAGTGCGCAAATTTTTAAAGCTCCCACCCCTATATTTGAAAATTATAAAAATATTGCATTGTACACGAATAATTATAAAAACATTATATTGTACAAGAAAACTGCACACAGTTTTAGATCACCCCAATTTTGTAAAATTATTAAAACATTATATTGACATAAAAACTTATAAAACTTCAGAAAGCAACTATGCTTGAAAATAAATGACAAATTAATCATTAATGCCATTTTACAACATAAAAGCGCCATTGTATATATTAGCAAAGGAAACATCTTATTACCATCGGATAAAAATTCAACAAAGTAATTTAGTTTCATTTATAAATGACATTGATCAAAATGAATATTATCTATTAGGTTACTTGGCCAGAGCAGGCAGTGACTATAGCGGACATTCTTGGACCTATTGTGTTGTTTTACTAATCAGTCGTATGTCATCTATTGTGTAGTTTTGAGCTTTGCACTAGTTGTAGAGACAAGTAAATGCATTTGAGAGATAATGTCTTTCTCATTTTCTCAGTAGATGTTTGATCTTTATGAAATGTGTATTTCGTTTCATATCGACGAAAAAATCTATGATGTAACCTATAGCCACTTAAATAAAATTACTGTCCACAAAAAAAAGGAAAAAAAAAGTTTAGTTGTTGATGATTACCCACACCATTTACCTCGAAAAAATAAATCAGGAATTAGTTGTATATGTGCAAAAGAAAAGGCATCTCGTTGTAAAGAAAATGTATCCCTGAAATTCTTGATACCCTTCATTATATTGCTACTTACTATTAATTTTTAAATATTTCTCTGAAAGTTTTTATTTTCCTTACATTTCGCGGTGTTTAAAATTCATTCACATCATATCTTAATATAAGTAATTAAATTTGATTGGCAAAAATATATTTTATTCTTGTAATTCGATAATCGAGTGCAAAAACAGAAAATTTCGAAAAAAAGCCTCATTATCCCACGTAAAAGTGATTTTTCAATTAAAATTTAGTTTTAAATTATATTGGTGAATTTTAAAAGTATTTATTTATGTGTTTTAAGAGGGTGAAAAATTGTGTACGTTCAAACCACGAAGAGTTTCGGAGTGTCCGCTTTGACTACAAAATCTTATGTGTCCGCTATAGTTACGTCATCTGTAGGTCCTCTGTACCCACATCCTCTCTATAAATCCCTTTCTGCGCATGTGTTGTTTGCTCATTGTCTAATAACAGGCCTAGTGTAAACTCACCTTTAAAATCAGATCTCCAAACAATAATTTACATTAGAATCAAAAATAAGCCAGTAAGTCAAAATATCTAGCACTTCTAATTTTCTAACACGTCCTATGTACCCACTCCACCATTTACTAAACGTATTATAAAAAATAATCATACTTTACTTGTTTAATCTTCATCCTTCCTTATCGAATCCTAATTATTTATCTCAATTCAATTCGACACAAAATGAACATTTTACCACCTAGAAGTAGGGCGAATATTTCGATGTGCACTTCAAACAATTCTAGGTGGAGCATCAAATTTATTCAGAGTTCTCCAATCAAATAATCGAAACGAGGCATGTCATAGATTAGAATCCCTTATCTACGTCTAAGAAAACAAAACTAGCGTCCAATGAGTGCGTTTCAAACGACTAATCAGCATTTTCGATAGCGCAAGAAAGAGAAAATGGGTCTCTCTTTTCCGATGAGTACCAAAAGATTAGGTTAAGTTATGCAGATCGATTCCGACAGCGAGATTCTAAAAGTACATCCCTTTATTTTATTTCTTTCCATTCCTAGACCAGGAGGGGGGAGTTCAGACGTATTATTTGCTTTTCTCCGAGGCTTTAAAAATTGAAAGCACTCACTTAAAAGCTTGATTAAACCTCTTTTTTTTTTTACTTTTCAATATTTACACTAGCGTCTGTGTTTGAGAACTGTTTGCTGAAGTACGAGTTGTTTCAATTTTAAAAATCCGAGATCATGACAGAGAAACGTTAGAGGTCTCAAAGATAATGGATAAATGCTGAAAATTAAATGAAATATAATTATTATTGGAATGAGATTTTAAATTATTTTAATTATTTAAGGAATTATATATCCTTTTAGTAAATTAGATAGAATTAGGAATATTATTTTTATGTGTTTCTGGACAGATTTGTAAACTAGATAATAACTCTAACAAGTCATTACTGTAAATTATTTTGATTTCCGGTTTTATCTCATAATACAGTAAGAACATTAAACTAACTAGGCCAAAATATATTTGTTTATTAAAAATAAAATATGCTTTTCAGGAAAGGCACTCAAAGAGTACATTAAAGAAAGAAGAATCAAACATAGATTTAAAAAAAACCTATCAGTGAATCTTAAAAACATCAAAAAGCATAAGCCCTTTTCCGTTAGCCGGGCTACAGTGAAAAATCGGCTAAAAATTTTGGCAGAAATCTACATTATTTGGTGAATTTTCGCTTCAAATTTTGGCGAATTCCGCCAAAATATCTTGGCGATTTTTCGTTGTAAGATATTTTGGCGGAATTCTACGTAATTTGGTGATTTTTCACTGGTGCCCGGCTAACGGAAAAGTACCTATGCATATTATTTATTCAATATATGCATACAATCAATCTAAAAATATTAAGAGCATATCAAAAATGCAGATGTTGTTAAGCAGGAATAATAAAGACTTTTGAAAACGGTGTCAATAAAAATTCAAAACATATTAAATTTCATTTAAAATATATTAAGAATTCAAAAGCCAATTATTTTCAAATTTAAATATTGCAAAAATCTGATTTAAAACCATCTAAACTGAAACATAAAAAAATATTTTCTTCAGAAAAATTGTGGAATATATTTTCAATTTTTAAAGTGAGAGTTTCACTAAAAATTAAATTTAACAAACATAAATAAAAATAAGCCGTTCGCAGAGAACGTTCCGATTGATGAAACAAAATACATAGAAAGCATGCTACAGCTATCAAACACAATAGCGATGATGAAAAAAATCTTAGAACACAAAAAAGATCACTTCGGGATTTTAAACTAGAAACATTAACTCACTTCGTGAATAAGCTGATGATATATCATGAGAATAAAAATTATCTTTTTAGGAAAAAAAGGGGGAAAATTGCTTTGTATTTTCGATTTTTTTATCATGTGAAAGCATAATGTTGTTTTGGTTAGGAGGTTTTGATGTCTCCGACAAAATGTACGGGCAAAAAATATTTTCGCCTGCTTTTACTACTATTGCATTATTATTATGTACGCTTCTTTGAAAGTAGATGTGTTTTTAAAAAATTTACCTGCTTTTACCAGTATTGATTTATGACGCATGTTTCTTTGACAGCAGATGCATTTTTGTGTCATAACTGATGCCATGCAAGAACTATGACATCATAGCTGTTATTTCATCTATCGCTTCTCTAAATATTGACCCATGCGTAATCCGATGGTCTCGTGATTGTTTCAAATCGGTGTAAACTGGTTAATGACTTAATTTAATTAAAAAAATCGTAGGAATTCAGAAATTGGATAATTTGGAAATGAAATTGTAACTTTAATTGGCGATAAATCACCAAATGTGATAATTTTCTGCATTATTTTTAATACCCCTAAAAGCAAAAAATGGGTGCCTCAAAAGCAATAAATGGTTAATATGTTGCCTACACATTTTGAGGCTTCAAAAATCTCAAACCAAAATAACGTCACATTCTCACATGATAATAAGAATAAAAATTATAAGTTTCTTGGTGTTAGCATTAATATTGCCGGAGTTAATTCCGAATAAAATTATGAATTTTTATGACTTGTAAAAAAATTCACCCTAAAAGTGAAAAATACATCCTCGGATCTTCTCTTTGCAAAAAAAGTTCCACAGATTATTTTTTAAAATTATTATTTTTCTCTTAGTTTAATTTCTTCGTTGCTTAAATTCCATTTCATTTCTGCTCAATTCTTAAAAGCTGCATCATAATATCGGATAATACTTTTTTTTTATTTTAGGAGGAACCTTCCTTTGTGTTACTGGAAGCTCATATTTTTTATCAAAATATCTCCCCTAACTTGTACAGATAATTCTAGGAAATTCTCTGTATTTTAATTACAGTATAGAGTACATTTTCCAAGTCGAACTTTTGGGGACAATCTCCTTCATTTTCGTTATTTTTTGTAACTCCTTTATTTTGCCACAAGGAGTGAAGTAACATGCCTCAAGATGACGTTTTGAATTTAAAGGGGATTAAAAAGGATTCAACTACTCACCGCATTATATATATATATATATATATATATATATATATATACTATTCCTCATGTCAAAAGCTGCTGCTGCTTCAAATTCAGAGAAATCTACTGCACTTGCTTCAATAATTCATGCAAATAAGCCACCAAATATTTTCTCATAAACTAGTCCAGATAATTTCTTAACACTTCACGGTAGCTAAAGAAAAACATTTTGTAAAACCTTAATTTAAGGTAATTATAACCATCAAGTGTTTTCATAACTAATTTTCATTAATTTCAGAAATATTCAATCCTTTTCCTAGCATGAAATTAAAAAATTATTAGCAATGGGTTTCATTAAAGAAGAGATTAACATAAATTCAATAATAATTTAAAATGTTCATTGCGGAATTTAATTTTCATTTCCTCGTCAGAAAAGGCTTGCGTTCGTTGAGAAAGAAGACATGAACATTAATCAAATA
>JAOUZG010012368.1:771398-806104 GCA_026289955.1 Argiope argentata | reverse complement strand
TAATTTTTTTATTTCCTTTTAACCTCTATTTTAAAATTATTTTTTATCATTGAATTCAGATTTTTAAAATATATAATAGATGTGCAGATTTTTAGTTTTGCTACGCTTTTTCAATTCCTACTATTATTTCACACTCTTCCTATATATATCTTGCTCAAATTTTCAGTAGTTATACAAAATACTTTTTATGCATCCACTCAAGTTCAAACACATTTTTTTAAACTTGTAGTGGATCACAATTTAGGTTAATACAGTTTTTTCCAATATCAATTCTTTAATTAAATTTAATTAATTGTTAATACTTTAAATAGAGTTTTAGAAATTTGATGCAAACTGAAATCAACAGGCAGTAGTTCTATCGGTAAAAGGGGATTTTTTAAGCATTTTTCCCGTGAAGGTGAAGAACATGAGTTCAATTCTTGCAAAAAGCAATAATTTATTTGATAAATTATTAATACTGATTGTAATTATTTAATAAAAAGTAATTAAAATAAAAATTTTCTTTGTTGACCTAAATAGGAATTGACAATTTTTTTGTATATGACTGTTTATGCTTAAATTCTAAAACTTGAAGGATCCACTGAAGTGGCAGCACCAACGTTAAATTCATGACAAAAAGATTACATGCTTTCCCAGCTATATTTCAATAAAACCGCCACTTGAAGGTACATAAACTCTCAATGAGATCCCTTAATCCTTTCTCTTTATATATATAAGCTTTAGTAAGAAAATGTCGTTCTAATAATGGCCATGATTTCCAAAGATTTTTTTTGAAACTTCTAAAACATTTGGACATTTTCTTCACGTTTTAGAAATTTAAAAAATAAGAAAGATGCAATTTAGCAATATTTGAGTTATTGCAAGTTTTATTATCATGTGAGAACATGATGTTTTGGTTTGAGGTTTCTGAAGCTTCAAAGTACATAGACAACACATTGATGATTTATCGCTTTTGAGACATCATTTTTTTACTTTAAGGGTTAATAGAAAATGATGCAGAAGGATCACAAATTTGGCGATTTATCACAACTAGAGGTGGAACTTGATTTCCAAATTACTCCTTCTCTGAATTCTCACGAATCAGCTTAAGTAATTTAAGCCATTAACTGTTTTAAACTGGTTAGAAACAATTAAGAGACGAAACATTAGAAAATAATGCAGAAGATTGTCACATTTGGCAATTCATCGCCAGAAACTCATTTAAAAATAGAAATTCAATTTGTAATTCAAAATTTTAAGTCAATGACAGCGTTGTTACATTGTTTTTTTTGTTGTTGTTGTAAAAAAGTTTTTATCATTTGAGAACGTGATGTCGTATTGGTTTCAGGTTTTTGAAGCCACGAAATGAAAAGGTAGAAAATTGGCGTTTTATCGCTTTTGAGGCATCAATTTTTCTCTTTTAGGATTATTAGAAAATGGTAAAGATGGTTCTCACGTTTGGCGACTTGTCACCAACAGAAAGTTACAATTTTGTTCGAATTCTCGATATATCGGCGCATTCGTATTCTGATAGTCACATGATTGCTTTAAACATATTAAAATTAGTTAATGACTTAAATTAACTAAGACAAACAATGCCTTAAGAAAATAATATTTTCACATGATAACATGAAATTTGAGATAACAGATTTCAATTCTTTATATAGATATTTTAACCCAGTTTTTATAGAGGGGGATTTATAAAGAAGTGTTTATTCTTCAGATTCTGTAAGACACAGCAATAGTCAACGATACGAACCAATGTAGCGAATCGTTAGGTAGATGTACTCTTAAAATCTGTGTCCCGCCCTTGAAAGAAGCTGAATAGACAGTAGTATGGGGGGTAAGGGGCTATGGCATGGAGCTTCTGAAGTGTAGAAGGCATTTTGTTCTCCAATGCCGTTTTGCAAACAAACAAATGCCGTATCGCAACGGCATTTTTAATCACAATTCGAAAGAAAAAAAAGTTTCAATTAGAAAATCTATCTATCAACGGCAGGAAAAATTTATATCTTTTCACAAAAAGCCCGTAGTGTTAGGTCTTGATTTATCGACTGTAACTCAAGAATCGTCATTCAACGAAACCTGGAAAAATCAACACAGAGGGTGAGCCAAGAAATGCAAATTTTTTACCCCACTATCTGGAGAACTTTTAGACAGCTGTAAATTATTCTATATAAATTCCAGGTGTTGCAAAACCTGAATGACTTTAACAAACAAAAGCGCTTTGAATTTTATGCCAATAGGCAGCTTCGTTGTGAAAAAGATGATTTTGCAGATATCGGATTTTTCATTGAGGAAGCAACGTTTCATATCAGTGGAAAAATACAATGTCATCTTTCGGGAAAGTGGGAATCTCAAATTCCCACTACAAAACATGCGAGATTTCTCTAATATAAATTTATTCAGTGCAGTGTCCAGAAAAAAAGTGCACGGTCCCTTCTAAGGGTCACGCACAGATCATTTGTGATTGGTTGTAACAAAACTTAAAATAATCCCTTTCATTTCTGAAACAGGTGGTGTATCAGATTCTACATTGCTCTTGATTTATGATGCATTGAAACTGTGGTACTTTTCCGTCAGCCGGGTTCAGACGAAAAATCGCCAAATAATGTAGAATTCCGCCAAATTTCTTTGGGGATTTTTCACTTAAGTCTAATTAACGAAACAGTGGCGAAACTGTGTACCTCTTTATGAATCACAGTGTACAAAGATTAATGTCCTTTACTTAATTCGATTTCGTATTCAACTCTTATTTTAATAAAAACCATTTTAAGACAATTAAATTTTAGTTTTTGCATATTTTAAGCTGAGTGAAGACTAGTAATATAAAAACATTTTTTTAATTAATTCCTACTTTGGATATTACGAAAATTTTTATTTTAGTCACTTCTAATAAAATAATTACAATTGTTTTTCTTGTATTCCATTTTATAACGGAAGGAGGGGTGCAGTAGCTTATGAGGGTATTGACTCCTGAGCACACGAAAACCGATTATCTTTGATTCAGACACCCCAGTGGTATAACTCTCGACATGGAGCACTTTGTGACTAACGATTTAGCGTCCACCACATGCACAGTATCAGCTGGAGGGTTCGAACTCAAAACACAAGGATTGTGAATTCAACGCCCTATCAACCAGGCTATCCCTGCCTGATAATTACACTAACTATAAATAATTGATCAAAAGATTATACTAGGGTTTAATTTTTAAAGCCAGTTGAGGCCACACAAAATGGGTGAATTTTCTACCCCAGTTAGGGTAACACAATATAGATTATAAAGTTTTAATTTTCTTTATTATGTATTATTTAATTTCGAAAGTGCATCAAAATGAATCCGAAAAACCAGGTTCGAACTCGCAGCACAAATGATGCGAATACAATCCTACCAACCTGGCTATCCCGACTAACGCTTACAACTACAGTAAAGAACAACTATAAAGGTGAGAAAATTAATTTTAAATTAATAAATAAAGAATTAATGAATTAATAATCCGGAAAACTGTATTAAAACCAAATGTCTTCCACTACAAAGTTAAAAAAATTATTAGAACTTTAATGGGTGAACAGAGAATATTTTATTAAGGACTGAAAATTTATTAGATATAGAGAAAGAGAGAGAGTATTCTTGTGGTTTATTTCCCAGTTTTCGAAACAATTACAATTCCCAGTCTCTGCAATTTAAGCTACAATCGAAAATAACGTTACAAATTTCTTTTTCAACCAAGAAACGGCATTTGCAGCTATACGTTCTCCTTGATCTCGATACTCAGACGCAAACAGATCTCAATATCGGCACCATAAATTCTAGATTTGATCGTCTGAAAGAGAACTATTTGTAACTGGATCCCCTACCCGCAGAAGAAACAACTGCCCCCGACTCGATGTTTCCCGAGAGCCGCACATTCCTTTCCTCCTCTCCGCTTTACTATTTGTATAAATTCACTGAGATTGAAGGGAGTAAAAGGGTTTTAAAGATATATCTTGGAGTAGAATAGTATCTACTAGTTAACCAATGGCGGATACTATTGTGGTTTTTATTTATATAAAAAAATATTTTTATTTTATTTTAAAACTTGCATCTTCTAAAAATCAACATAGAAAAATCGTTTTCTTTTTAATTCTGCAGAAAAAAATTAACAACACAATTCTACAAAAATAAATAAAGATATAAATGAAATATGTTATGCATATTTCAACGTATAGTGTCAGAACAAGTGATACTCACGGTTACTGTTTGATTTTTAAATAAATCCGATATAGTGAGTTTGATAAGAGCATATCTATTTTACTTTATTTTTATTTAAAAACGAATAAGTAAAAGATTAAAATGAAATCTGCTATGCTCATTTCAAAGTATCATGTCAGAGTATCATTTCTTGAACGGCCAAACACCACTTGCTCGTGCAAGTTGAATTATATTTTTTATTCATTTTAATTGTTTTCATCGAATGAATCACTTTAGTATTGCAAACAATCCAAAAAAACTTTGTTTCCCATTGATTGATTAAAAAAAGATCGCATTTCCTATTTATTTCATTTCGTATAACCACCTGCCCAAAATGTCATTTTTCTAGGTTTTATTAGTTATAGTTATTAACTTATTTTTTAAAAAAAATCCTAGCTTTTGTAAATGCGATGGCAACGCGTTATTAAAAGCTGATTTTTTGAGATGATCGTGCAGATAATAAAATTTTTATTTTTCGCCTACGGATTTTTGTTGATGTCACATACCTCATCCCAAAAACAACATGCTCCGACATGATAATAAATAACCGAAAGCACTTCACAAGAAGTGGTAGTTTCAAAAATACCAAATCAATGCAGAGATAGTAATTTCAAAAGCTTAATAAAGTAAAAGAAGCTTATGTCTTAAATAGAAATGTAATCTTTTGCCTTATTTTATTCTCAAATGAAATATAAGATTGAAAATTGTACCTTTTATTCAGAAGATGATTGGACTAATATCTCGATAATAACCTCCCACACTATTCTAAGGGGAAATCAAGAAAATATTCATCCACGAATACTCATCAGATGGAATATAATTGATTAAAATCTTTTATCCTTATTTACTTTAAGGAAAAAGGAGAACCCAGCTGAAATTAGTATGTTCCAAAAGGTTAATCAATGTTTTTGATAACATCAGAAAAAGGTAATTGATTTTTTCCCTCTAACGGTGGGCATCAGAAGATAAGACTAAGTACAGCGGAATAATTCCGTCTTTAAAATACTGAAAGTACCATTGCGCCATTTTTTTAAATTCTCATCGCCATTTTAAATCCGAAAAAATAAATTAAATGAAGTATTTACATTACTGTAAGGTTTTAAACTCGAAACGGCTTAAGTTTGATTAAACAGTTTTTTGTGGCTTCTCAATATTTACTCAATTGTCTTGGATTATGTAAGAAAGTGATTTGTTTAGATAATTTTGATTCTGAAGATTCAAAGTCAAAGTGAGAGGATATGAGGTTTAAAAAAATACATTAAGGTAGAAAACCAATGCTATGATGTAAATTAAAAGTAAATGTTCTGAACTAAGATTAAACTATAGGAAGATTAAGATTAAATCACCAACAGTTTTAAGAACTTAAAGAGAATTTTTATCATCAATTTTCTTACCTCATAAAAATAGAAAATAATTTCCAATAGGATAATAATAGTTAATTGATAACTATCGAAAGAAAAGCTAAAATAATAAATAAAAATAGTTTGCTTTTTTTAAATTTTCTTTTTCGTTTTAAATCCGAAAAAATAAATGAAGCATTTATATTACATTAAGGTATTACTTTAGGTACTTACTATTACTTAAGGTATATTACTTTAAGGTACTCAAGTATTATATTACTTTAAATAAATGAATTTAATTTTTTAAAATAAAAAAGTACTTATATTACTTAAACTCGAAATCCCTTGGGTTTTGATTTAGCATTTTTTTTTTTTATGATTTCTCTCTCTATATATGCTAATTTAATGTTTTGCCTAGATAATTTTGATGCTGAAGATTTAAATCCAAAGTGTGTAGCTGGCTCGAGGTTTAAAAGAAAATAAAGGTAATTAACAGAGACTATGATGTAGATAAAAAATAAATGTTATGTGTTGAGATAAAATTTTAAGACAATTAAGATTAAATCAAAAATAAGTTTTCAAGAATTTAAAAAACTAGAATTTTAATAATAAATTTTCTTATAATATAAAAATAGGAAATACCTTCCTACAATATAATAATAATGAATTTTAATAATAAATTTTCCTATAAGATAAAAATATGAAATAACTTCCTACAATATAATGATAATGAATTTTAATAATAAATTTTCCTATAAGATAAAAAATATTAAATAACTTCCTACAAGATAATAGTAATGAATTTTAATAATAAATTTTCCTATAAGATAAAAATTGGAAATAATTTCCTACAAGATAATAATAATGAATTTTAATCATAAATTTTCCTATAAGATAAAAATAGAAAATTACTTGCTACAAGATAATTATAGTTATCAAGTAACTGTTATTATCTATTATAATAAATAGTTAATAATAGTCATCAATTAACCAATAAAATACGCAATTATTGATGGAAGTAACTATATTTTAGTCCTATTTATATCAACTACGGTTAGAATATCTTCAATGATCCCTTTTACTTTTCTGAATGGTGTACGTGTTAAATTCATTAATTATTTGTGTTAATTATAAGCGTTAATTATCTCACCGATATACGAAACGAAAAACAAAATAATTTAAAGATCCTCTACAGAACGCAATATTAGATTCGGAACAACAATTTATTATATGTTGTTACGTTTTTAGCGTAGCGGGTTCGGATTGAATGGACTTTACTTGAGGACAGCACAAACAGTTTTATTTACAGCTATTTACAATTTTTTACAGGATAATTGATAAAGTAACAATTTCAGATAAATACAATCCAGCAGTCAACAGTCACTAACAGCGTAAATGCAAGCCTTACGCACAATAAACACAGACTGCAAAACAGCTATCGTATAGCACAGCAAACAGTAAGTCACAGCGAGCTCAATAACACAATGTTAGCAGCAAACGTAAGCACAGCTCACAAATCCTCTAGTCCAGCGAGTCGCTTCTCTTCCGGGAGAAAACTCTCAAATAACTCACTCCGGCAACCCGTCCCTTATATAGCCGAGCAAGCGCGCGCCCAAAAGCACGGGGAAGCAACGCGGGGCTTCACGTGAGATCCAACGGCTACCAGACTATTCCTTTCACCAAATCAACCCGGCTGGCGCCAAACTCTTCAATGCCGACGCCAATCGCTCTCCCTTCGGTGATTTTCAGCGGCGTTCCCCTGCTTGTAACAATATATATTTCCTGCAGCAATTGCTATTCAATAAGAGAGAATTTTTCAAAAAATTTTATTAGATTATTAATTTAAAAAATTAATCTAAGTATTAAAATTTACACTGAAAAACTGCAAATCATATTATCTTATAAACTCACTTTTTTACGATTTAAAATTTAAAAATTGAGTTTTTCAAATAGTAGTTGTTTATAAAGGCTGTCCCAATAAAGTGAAACAAGTGTTTATTTCCTTAGTTATTGCAATTAAAAATATAATTCCATTTGTAAGGTTTCATTAAATATGGTACTCAAATGAATGAAAATACTATTGCTTTTGTAAGGGAAGCTAGTAAAATAATTAGGGAAAAAAATTTATACTGTCCCGTTCTGAAAAGTTCAAATGACACAAATATTTTTTAACACTTATCCATAAAGTTTACAACTGCCTGCTTCTATCTGTAAAATTTGCCATGATATTATGAGGTAAATTTATTGATTTGGCCCATTTAACCTCCCTCTGCCCAGTGATAGAGAGTAACTTCCGTTGTCCTTTTCAAGGATAACATATCTATTACAAAATTTTAGAGAGTTACATTTTAGAAAGTATTTAATTTTTCAAAGAGTAGAATAAAAAAATGATAACGCATTTATTAGATGTCTTCAATTTTTAAAAAATGGCCAGATAATAGATTAATTCAAAGGCTTAGAAACTGATACCAATGAAAAATTTATTCGTTTAATAATACTTCTACATACGCAATCATCGCTTATTTCTTAGAGACTTGCTTTTTAAATTAATATCAAAGGATATGCACAGGCTGTGTGCTTCCAAATCTAATTCATCCCTTGAGTTTAGATATGCATATCATGTAAAGCTTTTAAATAATTTGTCGAAAGCAGATAGAGTCGTGGCCGAAATCATGGAGAAGACGGGTTGAACTGTTAAGTTCGTTTTATTCCACCACGGTAAGCAGGCAATATGTACAAGCGAAAGCGACGTGCACAACACAGAACGACACAAAACGGAATGATGAAAATTCTGATTAAACTTTTATCCCTGCAAATTTATACATTCAGATTTTAAGAGGGATCTTTGACACATGCCAATCACATGTACAGCTCGTGCAAGGGAATCGTAGGGATCTTTTAATGGAATTAGCTAAGGTGGCTAATTTCTGTCTCTACTCTTGGAGTTTAGCTGTTCAGCAATTTTACAAAGCTTCTGTTCAATTAATTAACTAGAACACTAGGAATGGATCAGTAAATAAGAGAATATTTTTTTAGAATGAAGTTACTATGGCTAACTTAAATTGAAAATTAAGAAATTAACTTTAATTAAAATTGAGAGTTTAAAATATAATTTCATACATGCATATTAAAACTAAATGATAAAATAGCGGTTACCATTTGAATATTGTTTAACAAAATAAATCTAATTAAAGTTATTCTAAAAATGTCTAATTGTATATTTATAGAAAACATCCATTCTTGAAAAACCTGTTGCATGCAGGGCCTGCCTAAGGCAGGGGCATACGGGGCAGCCGCCCCAGGCCCTAGCTTATGTGCCCCCCCCCCCCCATGAAAATAAATATTTTTTTTTACATTTTTTTCTTCAATGAATTCTTTTCATTAATAAAATATTGAAGCAGAGGGGGCCCCAAAGAAGATTTTACCCGGACCCCAACTAGAATTAATCTGGTGCTGGTTGCATCAGTCAATAAACTTTACAAATGCTGTATAAATTTCAGTTGTTACACTGAAATATCCTCTACTCTGTCGGCTTTGAAATGTTGAGAGCTACATTTATTGCTTCACATTACCATTAGAGTAGTTTAACAAAAATAAAAGTCAAAATGTTAGTTCTCGCTTCATATGGTAATGCCTCTATGGGGAACTAAGAATCATGTGGTTTGTTCACTATAAATCGTTCCGTAAATACGTTTCTTAACAAATCTTGTCTTGATATATTAATAATATACCTTATTTTACAATCCGTCGGCAGAATTAAAATTTCGCTTCCCTTGAAGAAGCTCAAACAAATTGGTGGTAAAGGCTTTCCAAACCACTACAAAACAATTTATTCGCTATTCTGTTACAATTATTCGAAACTAGATTTGAATGAGATTAAATTCTCTTATCTCTGTCCAGGAAATTAAATCTCCTATAACCGCTAGTAATGTTTCAAACAATTTATCTACCTTTCCGATGAAGTGAGAAAATGCAATTGTCTTTCCTGGTTAGTTCTTGAAGTGGTGACACTCACAAATACCTAAAAATGAATGTACTTTGACGATATTCCCATAACGCCAAAATTCACAGCAAAAATTTGAAAAGTTTTAGTCCGTATCTTGTTAAAGAAAAAATCATCGCATTTACAAAAGCTCTGATTTAAAAAAAATAATTCAATGACTACAGCAAATAAAACCTAGAAAAATGTCATTTTGAGCACGCGATTACATGAAATGAAAAAAAAGGAAATGTGATATTTTTTAAAACAATCAATGCGAGACAAAGTGTTTTTGGACCGTCTGCGATACTAAAGTGATTCATTTAATGAAACGATTAAAATGAATAAAAATATAACTTAACTCGCACGAGCACGCGGTGCTTGGCCGTTCAAGAAATGATGTTCTGACATGATACATTGAAATATGCATTGCAGATTTCATTTTAATCTTTTATTTTTCTTATACGTAATATATAGAAAGTTTAGTAAAAAAAGTTCAAACTTGAGATTATGAGAATCAGGTTGGTTCACATTTTAAGCTTATCCGAGTTCTAAAAACACATTTTTAGAAAATGTTCGTATATCTGTGACAAAGAGAATTTAAAAATGTTTTGATCTAGGTCGCTGTAATTTGTTATACGGTCTTTACACTAAATTTCCATCAAATATTCAGTAAAATTGATTTTGCGAATGCACGAATATAAATAAGCACAATAATTACAAAACGAAGAGAACTGGATATATAAAATTCTGTACTCAAAATTAACAACTATAGTTAAGAAACTTTTCAAACTTTTAATCAAACCCAATTATATGTTGACTATCTATTGGTCTAATTTCAGAAATATGCGAAGACTATAATACAAAAATGCAACGACTCAAATATATCAAATTCGATATGGGATTTTGTGACCGCACATGCAGTTTTGTTTCAAAAAAATTTATTTCCCTTTGTTCAGTAAAATTAGTTTAAAACAAATTCATTTTGTGAATCAAAGTATATCACAGATTTATCGCCAAATGACTCGCCAAGGATGACACTATAGAATAGAGAAAATATGCTTAATTCATGCCAAAAGTTTTTATCTCTTTACTATCGTATGCTAATGCCATATAAGGCCTTCTCTGGCTTGACAAGTTTATTATACAATATGCGAGAAAGTTTTTGGGAGACCAATGCCTCTGGCTTAGCTTTCACAATCAGCAGCCAAGACCATTCAAAGGGACAGAATCGAACACCTGCTTTTGTTTTAAAGATGAAAAGAATAAGTTTAGAAAATTGAATACAACTCATGTTTGCTTTGAATTTGAATTTTGATTTTGAAATTAAATGCTTAATCTAAAAAGTTTTTATTTCAGAATTTTGTTTAGCTTATCGAAGTCAATTGTTGGATTATTTTTGAAACCAACTTTAAATTAAATTTTGAATTATTTGTTGGATTATTTTTAAATTTTCAATCAATTATTTTTCTTAATATTATCTAATATCTTAAAACAATCGACTTTATTCTTCAACTTCTACTATCTGATAAAACTAATCGTTTTTATGTTCAGAAAATTTCAGCCGAAAATTGCTACACAACACAATTTTAACTCCAAATTATAAAAAATATAACCAATTAAGTTAAACTATTTGCAAACTTTAAATTATATTAATGCAACTAAAATAATATAACTATTAGGTTGGCGATATTATCAAAAGCGCTAAGCTTTAAATAAAAAATATTATTTGTTATTTTATTGAATCGAATTTATTTCCATATGAATTGATCATATAAAGAATTATTTCTGGTAAACTCCAATCTTAAGATATCCCTTCAGCAAACTTAAAAATAAATATATACTGTCTTATAACACATTCCTGCTTTCGATAACGAGAAATATTTTACTTCTATATCTGTAAAATTTTATTAATATCTTGGTAACTATTTTTCAAACCATTCTAAGGAAGAAATCTAGTTTATTCGCGGTCCTTCACGCAAAAATGAGGAACGCAAAAACGAAACTGTTAGAATTCCTTAACTTTTACAAAAAAAAATAAATAAAACTCTTCCTTACAACTTGAAACATATCATCAGCACTTCGGATAACATTAGTGGGGAAAAAACCAATGATTTTCCCTATAGCGTCAGGGAAAAAAATCAATGATTTTCGCTATTCCGATCTGTACTTAGGTTAAGAGACAAATCAATTCTAACCAAAAGAGATTAAAGTTTCAGTTCCGATTTTTTAAAGCAATTCGTATCCTTTAAAGACCGAAAGGAAAAGTTAAATGTTTTATTTGCCTTTCTGAGGTTTTAAGACTGCAGTCACTTAAATGGAACACGATTAAACATTTTTTTTTTGTAACTTTTAAATGATGGAGCTGACGGCATGGATTATGTCGGAGAAGGATTTCTTGAATTAATTACGATTTTAATCCACAGGGAAGAAGATAATTATAAGAGGAAAGAAAATATTGAGATAACAGAAAGATGATATGAGGTGGAGATTTTTAAATAAATCTTTAAAAGAATAAAATGAAATCCACGATCGCAAATTTCATGTTATCATGTGAGAACATTTTTATTTTTAAGTCGTTATGTGTCTTAATTTAAGTCATTAAGAAGTTTAAACCGGTTTGAAAAAGAAAATGCATCTACTTTTAAAGAAACATACATTATAATAATGGAATTCAGGTAAAAGCAGGTAAACAAAAATATACTAAAAAATGCAGCTTTTAAAAATATTATTCCATTAATTTTTTATTAATTAATAAAAAACTAATTTTCTAGCCAAAAGTCCTTTCCCCACCGCCTAATAAGTTTACCATTTAGTTTTTCAACCAATTCAGTTTTTTTTCTTTACGCTAATTAGGATAGGCTTGGCCCTTTTTTGGCCGATTATTTCAAACGACTCTGTTTATTTCCTGAATTTGTCATGTATTTAAAATTAAACGTTTTTAATTAATCACTTTTTTGGATTCATTTTGAAGTATTTTCGAATTAAAATATAGAATAAAGAAAATTAAAATTTTCTAATCTGAATTGCATTACTGCAACTGGCTTAGAAAATTCGCGCATTAGCGTTGCTTGAATTGGCGTTGAAAATTCAACGCCAATTGAGTGTGTTCTGATTGTATTCTGAGTTAATTCCGATTCTTTTTCAATGGACTGGAACTTGTAATTATTTTATAAAAAGTAACAAATAAAATTTTTCTTTGTGGACCTAAGTAGGAATTGACTTAAATTTTATATATATATATATATTGCTTGTTTTATCCTTAAATTAGAAAAAAAAAAGACCTTTTTTTTCTTTTAAAAATCCCCTCCAAACCCAATCGGATGCTTTAAAACGAGAAATATCTCCACCATTAGGTTTCATTTTTATATGCTAGGAAATATCTTGAAATGCGCACTTCGTTAGGATTTTTTCTAACTGTTTTCGAATATAAAGTGAAATATTCATTTATTTGTACTTTGAATTAGGAATTAATTAATCACCTTCGCAAATAAAAGTTCATTCATTAAATTAATAGTATTTATTTAACAATATCAAATCAACTTTTATACATTTAATTAAACAAAATAAAATTATTGCTATAAGTTATAATAAATAAAACAATCTGGGTTCTTATTTACGTACGCAAATTGGCAAAATCGATCCAGTTTTTGAAGCTGGAGACATTTCTTTTGAAAATAGAGAGTGGAGTGTAATATTAGTTTACTACTGATTGCGTATCTAAATGCCATAAAATTTCAAATGATATGAAAATTGGTGAAATCGGTTATTCGAATTTAGATGTAAAAAGGTTTAATATTAAATAAATATTAAAGAAATTAGTCTAGTTATTGAATCTGGAGAATGGTTTTCTTGCTTCTTTGATTATTTTAAATATACAGTTAATACCTAATGCAAAAACAACAGGGTTTTATGGTAGTTTTTTCACCTCAAATAATTTCAAATTTCTTTTCTGTACAATTTCGTACGATTTAAAAAAATATTATTGCATATTAGAAATATTTTTTCTTAAATTTTTTTAAAATTATCACAAGAATTTGAAATAATAAAAAGTGGAGAGCCCAACATAAAATTCAAATTAAAATACAACCGAAAATAAGAAATTAGTAATTTTTAATTGGCTGTATTTTATTCCCTTAAACTGAATTTTGATTCATAACGTTTGAATTTAATTGAAAATTAAATAAAATACGTGAAAAATTTGAAACTAGAAATACATGAAAAAATGGCACTTTTCCGTTAGCCGAGCGCAAACGGAAAATCGCCCCCCCCCCCCAAAAAAAAGTTGAATTCTACGTTTAGAGATTTTTTTATTTAAAATCTACATTATTTGGTGATTTTTCGCTTTATAATCACTTTAAGAAATTTGGCGGAATTTTACATTATTTGGCGCTTTTTCGCTTGTGCTAGGCTAACGGGAAAAAATTTATACATGAACTAATTAATATATGAAATTAATTTAAATAAATCATGAAACATTAAGTCAATTAGGCATTTTTGAAATAAACCCTAATAGAGGAACTTAGCTATTTCTTTGAAAACCCTTATTTATTGCTTTCTATACATTCTAATTTGTGCGTCTTTATTTCGCTAGGTAAAAAATAGTAGTTGATCCGTTTTATTAAACTACTTCAAGAACTTTAAATTAAATTCAAACCATTACCTTACTAGGACGAAATAAGAACTCCAAATAAGATCCTAATTCTTAATGTAAAGAATTTTACTCCGACATGTAATAATACAGCATATCGCTTTTCCTTGTTAGCTTAACCAAAGTCAAGCATTATTTCTGATTAACTCCTGTTGTATTGACACAAATACAAATTAGTTTTCTAGACTTTGTCATTAAATAAATTTTACGTAACATTTTCTATTTATTCATTCGTATGAAAATTTCAAATATAAGATCGGAAATCTTTGATTATAACTTCTAGTTATGAAAATAAAACATTATAAATTATTATTCAGTAACAAATATTTGAAAATAAAATGAACTGTTCATTCTTTTCCAAATTAAATTAAACTTTCCTCTTACTCTTTAAAAAAACTTATTTAATGATTTATATAGATAATAATCAATTAATATTGTTAAATTCCATACAGCTTTAAGGAAAATAATATTATTTCCCGAGATTTTATTATAGGTTTAAAATAACGCATAATATTTTAAAGAAAAAATTACTAAATAAAATTATATAATAAAAATAATTTTAACTTTTAATAAATATGACTTTATTTTTTTTTAATTCGAACAAAAAAATTCACAAATATTATAAAATATAAATTAAAAACTCGTTTTCAGAAGAGTTGCTCTTATTTCAAAAAGCAACAATTGCTGCTTTGCATTACATTCTAAAATTATTATTTTAATGTTATTACGTTATTTTAGTTTATATATAGCTTGAAAAAGAAAAAGTAACATTATATATATTTTCTATCATTTGAGAATATGTTTTTTTTTCTTTAGAAGGTTTTATGTAATTGAAGACAACGAATAATTGAAGCTCGAAATCACGTAGGCAATGAATAAAGCATAAATTGCAATATTAATCAACATCTTTTAATCGCATATATTTTTACCTGCTTTTACCAGTATTGTATTATTATTATTAATAATATGCGTGCTTCTTTGAAAGCAGATGCATTTTTAAAAGGTTGACCTGTTTTTCCCAGTATTACATTTTCAAACTGGTTTAAACTCTCAATGACTTAATTTTAGTAAGAGAAATAATGTTTAAATACAATAATGTTCTCACATCAGAATTTTAAATTTGCAAACATAGATTTCTTTTTTTATTATAATATAAAACATCTTACGTTCTATGTTTTAATTTCAACTCCAGATACATATATCAAAATGTCATATTCCTGCTTTTCTTCCGATATTAATTTTTTCCATAAAATCAAAGAAGGTTTTCTTTGTTAAGTTTTATTTGAAAATATATTAACCCCTTAACCGGTTTGTCCGTAAATATATTAACCCCTTAACCGGTTTGTCCCGTACGTGCATCGATTTATCAAATTTTGATAGTTGTAAACAAAAAATAAATCATTCATAATTATAATTCAGTAGTAAAATGACTTCGAATACGTAGATAAGCCAAGTATTCCATGGATTTCCATTTGAATCAAAATAAGAAAATAATCCCAAAATAGGAGGAGTCATCTTATTAGATAGTAAGGAAAATAAACCGGTTAAGTGGTTAATGCTGCATTATTTCATATTCATAAATATTCTTTAATGCTTAAAAATTTCCTAACACTCTTGGAACACAAAATAACAGCTTTGAAGCAAAGATCTTCGAGATCTCCTTATAAATAAAAAAGAAGGTATCCTTTCTTAAATAAATAATCCCATACGCGAACAAATCCATTACTTAATGCACTATGCTTTCCGAAGGTTGTAATACAATTTAAGACTGAGTTAGATACACTTTCGCACTCTACCACTTTGCAGAAAACTTAACATTTCAAGATTCTGGGAAGAACATTTGATTGATTGTAGCACCCCTTAGAAAAGCTGAGAGCATGTAGAAAATCATCTTAAATTTTGAATGAACTCAGACGTCGTCATCATATCCAAAACAATTATTTACCCTCTTTGTTTGAGGAGAAATGTGTAAACTAAGCCGTAGTTTTCTATAGATAACTTTGTAAATAACACGTAAAAATTGATTGCTTAGTTTTTGCAGTTAATCGTTCTATAGTTAGACTTCTGTTATAGTATCATTAGTATCTTGTTTATGCGCAGATTATATTATTTCAGGAAATTCTTCATTCACGTATTTAATGGCTAAGAGGCATTTTTTATGTCTTCGAATACGCGAATGTACAATGTCAAATTTTTATGCTTTGATCTATTTCCAAAACTATATTTTAACCATCCAATGTAAGCCGAGAAGATTTCAGAATGAGAACTGGCAACGTGCAAATAAATATTTTGATCCAAAGCTTTTAAAAAATATTTCTCCAAACAACAAACGATTATTTTTCCTTTTTTTTAACAAAAGCTCTAAGTTCTGTTTTGCATTGGCTATCCGTTTTTAACAATGGTGAAAAGAAGATTACAGAGATTCTGATATTCAAATGCCCTTACCCTTAAAAAATATCACAGCGTTCGTATAAGATACTACTTTCTAGTTTTAAACAACATATTTCTCTTTTTTTTAATGCAAATACCGAAAAATCACCTTATCGCTTATTTATCTATCTGTTTTAAAACAACAGTGGATTTCTAAGTTAGATATTTACTATTATTTCAGGACACAGCATTGAAAGGGCTTTTTATTGTGAATCATGCGTTGAAAGAATATAGATTATATTCTTTCTGAATGGGGGGGGGGGGGGATTTCAAAAATACTGTAATTTGAGGGGAATAAAAAATGAAAACTTTAGTATAAAGAATAACCGAAGAGATTAATATTATCACTTCGGTAATAAAATCAGTATAACTATCAGAAGAAAATATTCAAAAAAAAAATGTCATACCTTTTCTTTGAATTTCAATTTGTTTTCTGCTTGGCCATTTGCAATAGAAAAAGTTATTCGATGCATATTCACTTATGACGAGGACTTGTTCGTGGCTCCGAAAAATAAATGTATATATAAATAGTTTAGATTATATTTTCCTGAACTATTTTCAGCATCTTTTTACCAATATGAAGGCATTTTTGACAGTTAAAATTTAAAACAAGTAATATATATAACAAATTAAAGATAATTCTTATTTAGGTTAACGAAGAAATATTTTACTTTAGTTACTTTTTATTAAATAATTACAATTAATTTAAATAATTTATCACAAAATTATTGATTTTCCCACGAATTTAATGCGAATTTTCACTCTCACATAAAAAATACCGAATTCCCCGCATTTTACCGATTGAGCTACTGACTGTTGATTTCAATTTTTATAACCAACTGCTAAAACTCTATTTTAAAAAACTAAAAATTAATTAAATTGGATTAATGAATTAATATTTAAAGAAACTGTATTAATATCAAGTGTCATCCACTACAAGTTTTAAAAAATTTACTTGAACTTTAGTGGATAAATAGAAAGTATTTTATGAACGATTGAAATTTTTTTTTTTTTTTTTTTTTTTTTTTTTTTTTTTTTTTTTTTTTTTATATAGGGAAGGGTGTGTGAACTAAAGGCAGAAATTGAAAAAATAAACGAACAAATCATTAAAATGAGGCCCCGTCTTGATTGGTGAGTGGCGGTCACTATACAAATGCAAAGGATTAAATTGTTTTAACGCTAGAGTATGTATGCATGTTAGTATTAAAATACGTTACATTAATATAACGTATTTTAATACTATATAACAACAAAAAGAATGGATAGATGAGTTCCGCCAAAATAATTGGTTAAAAAACAAACAAAAAAGAGATTTTGATTCGGAATGAAATATTCAGAATGAAAATGCACAATAATTTACACTGAATATTCAGAAAATCGATCACGCATAACTCCGGTAATGTTTCAGTAAGAAAAAATAAATATACAGAAATAAATAATGTCGAAATAAAAATATATATATCATTTATCAACCAACTTTAAGATCCTCCGTGTTCACGTGCCGAAGGATTCTAATGAGATCTTGCAGAATCAGGAAGCAATCTCCTGATTTGCAGATCTCTATGTACAAGATATTTCACTTTTAATTTCTCGTATTTTTCAATACCAAACTCATATCTAAGTGCCTTTGGTGTTATGATTAAGAAATTTGTTTTCATACTGTTCATTAGTAGAAGTACTAAATTCTTTTTAAATGTGAAAGGCTTTTTTCGGTCCATTTATATAATATAATCATAATAAATAATAAATATATGTGTAATGGTGCATTGCATCATTATATTTTAGCAAGATATATGTAAAATACAATAATAAAATAAAAAGATAGATGTAATACAATATATATTTTATCAAATCAGATTATTTTTTGAAACGAGGGGGGAAAAATCTAAATACGTTTTTAAGTCATACACTATTCTAATATATTCACAAATTCATGATTAAGATGTATAAACATACATTATTTTAGTCAAATACATAAAATGAAATATCAAATTAAACAGGCCTGATTTTTCATTCGAAAAAATATTTAATTCGAAAGTGAATAGGATTGTTCCATTTCTTAATATCTTGTATAAATAGGTTTCCTCATTTTTTTTGCACTGTTTGTTAAATTTTTTGACAGAATTTATTATTATAATTATTATTTTCTGGTTATTGTTTTTTTGTGGTTGTTATTAAGTTAAATATTCAGTACTTACTATAGGCCGTTGACGCCGACGGGCGCCAACCGTTTAGTAACTCATTGGCGATAGATTCAAATTTGGTGATAAACTGACGATATCAACAAAAACCAATAAAAAGGCGAACGACAGTTTGAACAATTTTTTAAATAATTGGGGGTAGCCATTATTGGCAATTTAGAAACTCATTTGACGCCAACGGTCAACGATTGTTTTGTAACTCATTGGCGACAGATTCAAATAATGGCGACAAATTCATATAATGGCGGGGGGGGGGTCATTATTGGTAATTTAAACAATTCATTTGACGCAAACGGTCAACGATTGTTTAGTAACTCATTGGCTACAGATTCAAATTTGGCGATAAACTGACGATGCCAACGAAACCAATAAAATAGCGGACGACAGTAAAGGTTAACAACTTTTTAAATAATGGCGACTTTTTGTCATTTTTGGCGATTTATCAACTCATTGGCGATGAATTCAAATTTGGTGATAAAGATTGGCGGTCTAATACGTAAGTACTAAATATTTATGTTAAATCCAAATATGGACATTTCATTTTCATCGCGCACTCTTGTTCAAGACAAAAACGTTATCAAGCCAACACCATCAACGGTGAAGATGTGATTTGGTAATTATTCACGATGTATGTTCCCTGAGGATCATAAACTTTCATATCGAATAACAAAAACCAGACCAAAGATGCGAGATTGAGGAGCTGGTTCTTTAAGATTAAATACATCAGGCCCGTTCTATCAACTGTCGATTAACTATTATGTTTTAACAGTAAAAATTAACTGTCTATCAGTTTTAAATCCACGAGGGAGGGTGGAACACTGACATTAAAATTTTTTCGATAAAAATGGAGAACCACTTCCTCGCGCAATCGGCCTACAATCTACAACACGATAGCGCAATATTAAGCATAAAAGATAAACACATGGCCTGAACAAAAAAGGAAGAGAAACCCACGTCTACTCCCATCCGAAAAGGGTCTTTCTGGACAGCCTGTCAATCATCCGGAAAGGCAGTGGCGGAAAATAATCCGGCTAATAGGATTTCAGCCTCCTCTTTCCTGGAGAAGAGAGAGGCACGTTTGGATCCTTTTTTTGTGAAGCATAAAAGATATTCATATGATGTATTGAAGATACGCATTTAATATACACTTTCTTGGAAAGTTGGTTGATATTTTGGAAGATATTGAGGAAAACATAATGTATCTAATTTGGAGGAATAAATGAAACATTTTTCTATTCAATTGAATCAAGCTAATATATTTGGGATGCGAATAAGAAATTTAGAGTTAAGAATGCTAATTTTTATATTCAGCGGCAATAGCCATAAAATCTTAACGGTAAATTCATTATATTACATTTAAGTCAGCTTTTCTCCCTTGAAATCAAACAAAATAAGATCAACGTCGGGGGGGGGGGTTAAATAAGAAAGCTAAGTATTCAGTTAGCTTTCTTTTTAAAGTTAACTTTTCAACGGATATACATTAACCACTTAAATGTTTTGCCCGTAGCCGTACGTGCATCTATTTATTGAATTTTTAATTGTTGTAAACAAATAAATAAACCATTCATAACAATTATAATTCAATAGTAAAATGACTTCGTATACGTAGATAAGTCAAGTATTCGATGGATTTCCATTTAAATCAAAAATAGAAAATATTCCCAAAATAGAAGAAGTCATCTTATTAGATAGTAAGGAAAATAAAACTGTTAAGTGGTTAAAAGAAAAATATTTTGCATTGGGAAACTTTTTATTTGATGATATTTGCCAAAAGTCATCTCTAATTTAAGGAGTACTTTCAATGATGATAACTCAATTTCATTTTTATTTATATCAATGACAATAATCTTTCATTAATTCGTCTGAATCTCACCAATTGTCTCTCTAGATATTGACAAGGACATGTCCATTTTTATCATATCAGAAAATGATGTTTTGGGAATGAAGTTTATGGCGTCAAAAAAAATTCGTAGGCGAAAAATAAAAATTTTATTATCTACAAGAGCATCTCAAAAAATCAGCTTTTGATACCGTGATGCCATCACATTTACAAAAGCTCTGATTTTTAAAAAAAAGGTTAATTTCTACAGCAAATAAAACCTAGAAAAATGTCACTTTGAGCACGCATTTATATGAAATGAAATAAATGGCAAATGCGATATTATTTTTTTAAACAACAAATGCGAGACAAAGTTTTTTTGGATCGTTTGCAATACTAAAGATGACTCATTCGATGAAACGATCAAAATGAATAAAAATATAATTTAACTCGCACGAGCACGTGGTGCTTGGCCGTTCAAGAAATGATGTTCTGACATGATACATTGAAATATGCATAGCAGATTTCATTTTCAGTTTTTATTTTATATTTAGTTCTGTAATGTGAATTTCACACTCAAAAAGAAGTAATGATCGAGAAGAAAGTGAGATTAATCATAATGAACCAAAATAAGATTCAACTTGAAAGCAACGAAATTTACTATACAAAAACTTGAAACTAAGGATTATTTGGATTTCAAATCTGGCGAACCAGTCTTAACGAAAAGATTTTGTGTCTCAAATATGCAAAGGAATAGGAGAAAAGGTCATTATCAAAATAAAATAAGTCTATAAATATTTTAAATTAATATTTTATCTCAGATTAATAGCAAATAAACATATTTAGTACCCTTATCGTTTGGATCAATAATCAGAATAATTTAAAATATGAGAGACGTTAGAAGTTAGTGATAAGTCTAAAAAATTAAATAACATCAAATGATAAAAAATCGAATAGAATATTTTATTACATTTAAACATATAACAGTTTTACCCATACAGCGTAATTGCATCGATTTATCGAATTTTGATAGTTGTAAACAAAAAAATAAATCATTCATAACGATTATAATTCAATAGTAAAATGATTTCGAATGCGTAGATAAGTCAAGTATTCGATACGTTTCCATTTGAATCAAAAACGGAAAATACTCCCAAAATAGAAGGAGTCATCTTATTAGATAGCAAAGAAAATAAAATTATTAAGTGTTTAAATAGCACTATTCATTAATTTTTTTTATAAATATAGTATTTCTTTACAGTAGCATTCATTGTTCAATAAAAGATAACCTCCTATATTTTCAGAAAATTAAATTCTATTTTTTGGGAAATGTAATGAATTATACAATCTGAATAAACAGTTCACATAAATTCATTAGTTTTATGAATAATCTTGTTTGAATATCTTAACTTTTGACAAAACCTGAGTGTCTGTCTATGCATCCTAAAAAATGTGACAGGGAAACACGTGGTGTCTATTAGTGTTTAAAAACTAGGAATTTTTGTCTATGTAAAGCATAAAACGTCGGAATTAATAAAAAGCAAAATATTCTAGAAATGAATATCTTTCTTCAATGTTATATTTCGTATGACAGGAAATGTTGAAAGTCAGAATGCTTAAAAAATGACGTTACTAACAGTTTTTAGAAAGTAACTAGACCTACCATATATTTAGTGTCTATTATACTGCACGAATATTTGACTGAAAGATAGCACTTGAAAAAAAAACTTAGCTGTTAAGCTAAAAAATTCTCTTCGTTCAATAATTTATTAAAATGCTTTAACCCTTTGCTGTCCGAAAAATAATTAGATGCAAAATTATTCGCCTAACACAAAGATTTGTTTGTTATGAAAAATAAATATGCATATTTGGTCGAATTTCTTTGAAAAATTAATCTACATCTCTTAACCATTATGTAGGCGTTGTTAACAATTAAATTTGAAAAATAAATAAATAAATAAAACGTCAAAATGACGCACAGTCTTGAATGTCGAGTCACACTCGACATCGGACAACAAAGGGTTAAAATACTGTCAAATATTATTTTACTTTCAAATTGTGACACAATACAATATCACATGTTTTACATGTGTTGCTTCTTTTAATTTGCGTTATTTTTTTTATCTAATACTACTTATTTTTATCTACTTATAGAAGATTATACTGACAAAAAAAAATTTTTAAAACATAAATGATTATTAACATTTTATTGATTTTTTTCTGTTATAAATCCTGATCTTTTAATACTTTTTTTCAAAATTCTACTATTAATTCACACTCACCATATTTTACCTTGATCCAACCTCTAATCTTTAATAAAATACTTTTTATTTACCCGTTCAAGTTCTAATACATTTTTTTAAATTTATAGCGTATGGCACTCGATGTTAATACAGTGTTTTCAAATATTAATTTATTCATTAATTAATTTTTAATACTTTGAATAGAGTTTTAGCATTTGTAATGAAATCAACAGTCAGTAGCTCAATCGGTAAAATGCGATGATTTCAGTATTTCCCACGTGGAGGTAAAGAATACGATTTCAATTTTTGCGAAAATCAATATATTTTGGTATTTTAACTATACAAATTAATTAAAAATTATTAATTGTATAAATAAACTAATATAAAATTTTGCTTTGTTGACCTTAGTAGTAATTGACTAATTTTTTTTATTTTAACTGTTCAGACATAATAAAAGAAAATTAAATGAAATATGCATAGCACATTTCATATGTATCGTGCCAGAATATAATTTCTTGAACGGCCGAGCACCACGTGCTCGTGCGAGTTAAATTATAATTTTAATCATTTTAATGGTTTCATCGAATGAGTCACTTTAGTATAGCAAACGATCCCAAAAAAACTTTGTCTCGAATTTATTGTTTAAAAAAAATATCACCTTTCCTATTTATTTCATTTCATACAATCGCGTGCTTAAAATGACATTTATTAAGGTTTTATTGGCTGTAGTCATTAACTTATTTTTTAAAATCAGAGTTTTTATAAATGCGATGGCAACATGTTATCAAAATCTGATTTTTTGAGATGCTCGTGTAGAAAATAAAATTTTTATTTTTCGCCAATAGATTTTTGTTGACGACACAAACCTCATTCTCAAACATCATGTTTTGACCCGATAAAAATTCTTACTGCACATTCAAATTAAATGTAATAAGAAAAATTATTTTTGTTACAACATATTAAAATCAACAAAATAATTTCTCAATGAAACCGAAAATTTGTGCCAAATTCAATTTTTCCTTTGAGAAAGAAAAGATATGTAATCCAAAGTTATAAACAATATCAATATGCAAATTTGTAATTTAATTTACCGATCAAAAATAATTGAAAAATAAGCAAAATATTAATTTTGAACTTGTTAGGCCACCGGAAAGCAGTAAGAATTATCTTATTATTGTACAAAATTTGTTAAACAATTGTAATCGGATTTCAATTCTTTGCTGAATAAATTGCTTATTATGATATACAAAGAGCCTAAATATTTTTCCTTCGCATCTGCTTCTTTAAGTTACTTTGAATAATTACATTTAATATAAATAATTTATAAAAAAAACTATGTCTGGGCAAAAAAAATCAAGTCTGTATCGGTTGAAAATAAAACAGAACACACTGCGCATCAGTGAATTTTCAACTCTAATTGGGGCATCGCAAATGCGTGGATTTCCTACGCCAGCTAGCGTAACGCAATACAGATTAGGAATTTTTAATTTCCTCTTCTCTGTTTTATATTTAATTCAAAAGTACTTTAGAAATAATCCGAAAAAAAGATTAATCAATAATGTTTAATTTTAAATACATCAAACACTAAGAAAATAAACAGAATGGTTTGAAATAATCGGTCAAAAATATATTAAACCTAACTTCATTAGCGTGAAGAAAAAAGCTAAATTCGTTACTTATGTGGTAATGGGGAAATGAATATTTTTGGAGTTAAATTTAAATTAGTTTTTAATTAATAAAAAATTAATTAAATTAATGAGTTAATATTTTTTAAAAAACTGCATTAACGTCAAGTATAATCCTCCACGACTTAAAAAAATGTATTTGAACTTGAGTGGATGAATAAAAAGTATTTTATTAAAGATGTAAAATTAGAACAATATTATATTATATATTATGTATATATACAGTCCGAGTGTAAATTAATAGTAGGAATTGAAAAAACAGTATTATTTCAAAACAAAATTTAAAAAAAATCTACTTCGTAAAGGAATTCTAAAAATAAAAATATGTCTAAGGAAGAACATCAGAAAAGTGTTTTTTCTTATTCACTATGGAGTAAAACTCTCATCTCTCTGTGGAATTAATTCATTTAAAAATGGTAACCCCGGAATTCTAAAGCGGGCAATATTTCATAATGTAAATTTTTAAGATAAACCACCTTTGTATATCCTCATGCATTTATGAAAGCCATTCAAATTCGAACCATTAACCGCTTTGGAAATATTACCTCGTAGTAAACAAGTTATACTTGTTGATATAATAAATTCAAAATATTTATACATTCCATTTCTGTTAGTGTAACCTTCTATTTGATATATTTTTCTTCTCAAAATGTGGATATTTGGGATTTAAACAACGAACATTAAATACACCTAAATAAAAGAATTAGCTCTAATGGGCGAGAAAATTCATACAATCTTTAAAATCCAATAATCGTTTTAACAGTTATTAACAAATATCGTTTGCACCAGCAAATATTTCCAGTAAACATATTTTGAGAAAATTACATATTCAAGAGGAGTAAATAAATATTTATGTTTGCAAGTTAAAGCCACATTTTGACTTTTTACGCCAAGATAAATTTTAAGGAAAGGGTGTGCTCGTCTGTTGACAAAGTCGATGATATTTTAATATATTCCTTCCATAAATCTAAATAAGGTATAAATATAACACATATTAGGAGAAACTGTTAAAATAAAGATTATTAGAGAATAGATTTTAGAATTAAGGTAATGTTTATACGTAATTCTTTGAAGATTTCTGTAGACTAATAATGATAAAAATAGTATTTTTAAAATTTAAAGATAAGTAAGAAATATTTCAACTTATTTTATTGGCGAAGCTGATTTGATAGTTAATTCTACTATATTTTGTGATTTTTCATAGTTCCTTTGAAAAATGGTTTGTCTGATAAAAATTACACTTGTTATTTTTTTTTAAATTTAATAACTGTAGGATACCCCACAGAGCTATTTTATTTAACCATCATCTTCCTTCATTTTTGTTTTATCAACACCCGATGATATACATAACTCAAAACGAGTATTGTAAAAGGTTAGATCATTTCCCAGAGGACGATACTTTTAATTACTACAACATTCCAGAACAACGCCATCTATCGAGATTTTGAAAAACTATCCCAATTAATATTGAGACAGAGGCCCCACTAACATCCGTAAAAGAAAGACGTCCGTCTCCATGCGTTAGCGGTTTCCGCTTGCAAAGCTAGCCGACTACGCGGCAATATGTTTTCAGTCATAATTTATTCCTACTTCTAACGTCCCCCTAAAAAAATAATCTAACTTTATGTTTGTTTAATATCTCCATGTTTTAATTCTTCTTAATATTTCCCTGTAAATATTCCCCTTTAACTCTAAATAAATTCTTTTATTTTATTAAAGAAGTCTCTTCATCCTTCGTTTGCATTATTTTAATTTTGGTTTAGAAATTAACCCCTAAATATTTTTTTTTAAATCCTACACATCACGCCACTAAAACCACACTATCTGAAGAGTATAATTTTTTTGGAAGATTTGGTTAGATTCCCACATCGATTCTATAAAAATAAATACGTCTTTTTTAATAGGTTTCAAAACATGATGAAAAAACGCATGTATGCTTTAATGAAAAATGCATTTACTTTTTAAAGAAATTTATTAGAAATATCGGGACAAACTTACTATTTACATGGTAGAATCCCCTTCCAAATTTCATATAACTAGCTAGTTACGTTTTTGAATTAATTGAGTTATGGTATTATCACACTTAAGGACTGCCAATAGAAATTTAAGTGATGTTTACATTGTTTGTGTTTGCAGTAATTTTATTAAGACAGACGTTTGTTGTCTTTCCTCGTTTTTTATAAATTGTTATTGAATAGATTATTTCCATAAATCATTTTTCTTGATTCCATTTAAAGATATTAAATTATTAAAAATATAGAGAGTGAATTGAACGCTCCAAAGGGCATCAACAAGTGTTTGAGGATTTTTTTCTAAATGCTTTTTGATAATTTTTTGCAGAAAAGATGGATATATAATAATGATACTGGAATTAGATTTAAAATTTGAAGTTTGGAAAGATATCAAGATAGTTATTATATGAATAGTTCTTTCGTTAAAAATGCTATCAAAATAGTTTTTGCATTTAAAAAGCATATTGGTGAACAGGGAATGTTATTTTTATTGCGAAATTGTTAAGTTATTAATTGTTTTTTTAGATATTGTTTAATTCATAACGTAACCATTAGCTTATTATATGTAATTTTTCAAATTTCATTAAATAAACAATTAAAATCTTTTGGTAATTTTTCAGTGTTACATTCAATTATTGAGTTGTATTATTTTGGTAAAAAAGAATTATGAATTCTAGAATTAAACTATTATTTATAGTTTTTAAACCTTATATAAAAGATGTAAAACAACTGCCTACAAACTTATTGACTAATAAAAAAAAATCAAAGAATAAATTAAAAAATAATTTAAAATAAATTACTCAAATACGAATTAACATGAAAAATTCTAATTTTAATACAGAGATTATATTAAATTCTAAACTTAAATATTATTAGAAAATTAACATGTAAAAACTAAGCCAAAAAAACTATTAAACTTATAATAAATCATTCCTCACACAGCTTAAAAAGCTCTCCGATTTCACAATCCTTATTCTACATTAAAATTCCAATTTGACAATTTTCCTTCTTCTAAATTAGAAATCCGATCTGACAATTTTCTCTGTTCTCAATTAGAAATCTGATCTGACCATTTTCCCTGTTCTAAATAAGAAATCCGATCTGATTATTTTCCCTGTTCTAAATAAGAAATCCGATCTGACCACTTTCCCTGTTCTAAATAAGAAATCCGATCTGACCATTTTCCCTGTTCTAAATAAGAAATCCGATCTGACCATTTTCCCTATTCTAAATAAGAAATCCGATCTGACCATTTTTCCAGTTCTAAATGAGAAATCCGATCTGACAATTTTTCCAGTTCTAAATGAGAAATCCGATCAGACCATTATCATTGTTCTAAATTGGAAATCTTATCTGACAATTTTCCTTGTTCTAAATTAAAAATCCGATCTTACCATTTTTCTTGTTTTAAATAAGAAGCACAATTTCAAGACATCAAAAAATTTGGGATTAATTTATTCCCAAATTGCATGCACACATACAAAAAATAAACTTATCTCTCAAATTTTGCACATTACGCTTAATAATACATAAAAATACACGGGTGCTACTTTGGATGCATGTCAACCAATGAAAATTAAAGACATTTGTTTTCTTCGTGAGGATCAAACGTTAAAGATTATCTGCAGTAATATTCATAATATCCTCAATTTTACCTTGTTTATATTATTATTACTCTCTCATCTTGTTTATAAATAAAAGTTTTGTCGCTTGTATATAGGTTCAGCATCTCTTTCTGAACGACTGAACCAATTTCAATCGAACACTTATTCTTTAAGTCAAGAAATATTGTCTTCTTTTCAAATTGAAAAACTTGAATCAACAACCAACAAAAATTAATCGAAATTTTGCAGTTTTCTTACAGAAATTTCGAAGCAAAACATTTCAATAGCTTTAAAATTCAATATTCTGCTGTTATCGCAGTATCGATTCCGGTTTCGTACAGTTTTTTTGTGTGTGTGGGTGTGATTTCGAAAATAACGATATAGGCACAAATGCAAAGATAAAAGAGGCGAAAAACCAATACACTAATTAAATACACAAAAATTGCTCACAAACTAGCAGAAACACGCAGTAGATGATATAATACAGTCGGAGAAGCGTGATCAATTAAAAATAAAACATTCAAAACACAAATACAAAAGAATATATGCAAATGTTTCTAGACCTTATATAAAGATGGACCAAAGTTTATATAACTCGGGGTAAAATACGATTAATATATGTACAAAAGGAAATAAAAGATGATTTATCCTGCACAAATGCAAATAAATGAGGAGGCCAAGCTATATTGTTCTTTAGAAGACAATTCCTGAGTTTAAATCTTTCGTTAATAAATTCAGTCCACTCAAATATTAAATGCTTGGTATCCTGGACTGCACCACTGTAGCACAAACATTACCATATATTAAAATCGTAAATGATCGCTTTTATTAACATGCATTACAAACATATTTTGCACCATTGATTGCTGATGTGAGATATGTAATGATCAGTTGTATTTTTCATGTCACTTATGCAATAATATAGCCCCAATTAAAAAAAGGTTGAAGTAGATAGATTTATCCCGGGGACATAAATGCAGAAATGCAGTTTTGGGTGATGAAATATAAAAGAATATTTTAATAAAAGAATCTCGTAAAGTATTTAGCTTTGAATTAACAATATTAGCTCCAGCTTTGATGACTTTTAAAACCTCTGAAGGTTGAAAACTCAAATATGTTTGGTGCTGTATTAGAAAAATATTTTTTTCTAAAGAAGATATCCAAGTAGATTATATTAAACAGCACCATATATAGAAGCTATTAGATCTGGAATGTTTCTATGTTTTCTCGCGCCAAAAATAAAATCTGGAGTCAAGAAGTGGAATAAAAAGTACAGCCAGAGAGAAAGGATTGAGGCAATTTACGCCAAGTAAACAAATTTGCCAAGAGTCAAAAGGTTGTTTGTCAAGCTTTTAACACTACCATTGTTGAATAAAATTCTAAAAGCCTCGTAGTTCTCTTTTTCCTCTAACCATTGTTTGCATCAAACTAATACAATTTAATCTCAACGCTTATGTGCTAATTCAACAAATGAATATTTTTTATCTTTTATAATTTGACCATTTGCTTGGCGCAGTACAGCCAAATATGGCTCTTGCGCCAATAAACCCCATAAAACAAACAAACAAACCCTCCCCCTCTCTCTCTATCTATAATCAAAACGAAATAGGACAAAACGAATAGGACAAAACGAAATAACAAAAGAATAATCCAAAGTTACAAGGCTACATTGTGCCTTAAAGTGTCTTAACTGCAATCATAGTGAATATTTTAAATTAATATTCATTATTTTAGTACTTATAGACAGCAAAAACTTATGTCGATTGGATATTACGTGAAATACAACTTCTATAGTTAAAATGAAAATTGAAAAAGTTACTTTTCATAGTTAGAGTATAAAAATGATCCAAGATTCAGAAGTCAGTCTTATACAAAGAAAAAATATTTAAATAAATGAAACAATGGACTGCGTTCATTATTAAGCGGGGAGATTTCATGATATGTAAAATAACTAAATTTGAAATGTTGTAATTCACTTAATTACACAAAAAGCAAGAAATGACCTTTTTATATTTGCAATAGCTTACAAGTTACATTATTGAAATAATTTAGTGATTAATGAAATTTCACTGAAATATGCTTCTATGATTGCCAGCATAACCACAGAAACAAAAATATATCTGGTATATTTTAAAGAGAAATTTTATAATCTGTTATACTGTCAGAAAATTAAGTAAAATTGTTTAAAAAATTCCACAAGACAGATCATTGATCTAGAGATCTCTAAATTTGGCTCACAGTTTCTTCTGACATAGTAAATACTAATTTAAAAAAAATTTAAGAAATTGAATGACATTTTTTTGTAAACACTAATCAAAATTTTATTTTTTTTAAAAAAATATCTATGGGTTATATTACTACAAAGCAGAACTATTTTTACAAAATTTTAAAACTCAAAAACTAAATTTTGTAATCAAATTCAACTAATACTTAAAAAAATATGTTTCAATACGTTTTTCCCCAATATTATTATGGGATAAATATAGTTATTGTGTTTCATTATCGTTGCTTTATATTTAATAATAAATAACGTAAAATAAAGTCATACTTAAAGTGTTATAATATGTTTTCAACTGAAGATTCAATTTCTTACTTTTATTCTTTACCTTTTAAACTTTTAGCTATCGAAACTGTAAATAAACTAATTGCAAATAAAACAATTCAATATCCCGGCCACCATTCCAATCCTTGAAATACAACTACATTAACAAAAAAAATCATAAATATTACCATATTTTACTTCTAATCTTTTCTATTAACATTGACAATTAAGATTTGTTAAAATTGTTAATTGTCAAATAAATTAGGATAAGACTACTAAAAGCAGAAACTTGTTTTATGTGCAGCAGTTGATCTCGCTTGGAACAAACGTTTGTCTCTTTTAGTATATATTTACTTTTTTTAACTTCCAGTTATTTTTTCTTCAAATAAATGTTGAGACTTTTAATTATACACAACGTGAATCAGTTTAGTCTAAACAAGGAATAAAAAGGTGCATTACTTGTAACTATACTCTTTGATATAGCCTTATAGATAAAAAATAAAGTTGCCAAATTCAAAATACAATTGGAGAATACAGCAGACGATATTTAAATAAACTCTATTTCACAGTCATTTGTATTGACTAGCTGGTTGATATAAAAATAAACTTGTAAAAGTCAAAATGTTACTACAGAATATAACAGACGATTTTTAAAAGCAAACTCTTTAATAATTAAAAGTAGAATTTATTTTAATAACGTAACATTGGTATTTTAATGAAGCAACAAGAGACCTTATTAATATATTTCCTATTTTCGTTCAAGATCAATTAATATGAAACTTAAAAGAATAAGGAGGAGAATCTTTTTGAAACTGATTTGCGGGTTTTATATTTTGTTATGATTAGCACTGCAACAAGATTGGAATACTTGAATTTAAATATTCATTCTGTAAGTGCTCGTTATCCAATTCTTAAAGGCTTAGTGTTTTAATTTTTAGCTCTTGTCTTGAAGTTTTTCTACTGTTACTTAAACTAAATTTTTCCTCATTAGAGACAGGCAATATTTAATAAGTTCACCTTTATTATTTTTTTTCAATCAAATTCGAACCTATTATAGAAGTTAAAATAACGTAATAAACAGATTTAAAACCAAATCGTTTGGCTTAGTGGATTGGAATGGAATTATTTTTAATTATAAATTTATTGTTGGCATCTAAATTTATGTTGAGATTCAAGTGGAAATCTGAAGATTCTTTGAATAAAGAACATCTTGAGAATTTTATAACAAAAATCAATTAATGATATTAATATCAAATAATTGCTTTGTCGAGAGCAAAGAGAAAATATTCTAATCATCAAAATATTCGCTCTCCAGATTGATAATTCTGGAATTTTTAAACTTCACTTGTCCGAAAAAACATTTTTGCAATTTTATCTATACGCTTCATTACCAGTTAATTTTTTATTCCTGTCAAATTGTAACAATATAAATAGAACTAACCAGATACAAGTAATATTTTAAAAAAATTTAAAATAAATTCCTACTTAGGTAATTAAGAAAAAATTTATTTTTGCTACTTTTTATTAAATAATTGCAATTGTCGTTGTTCTCGTTTTTCGCTTTACAACGGCAGGAGGGGTGCAGTAGTTTCTAAGGATGTGATCCGTGAGCATAAAAGGGCAAAAGTCTGCCACGGCAGATTTAGGGTTCACTACATTTACACACACACACACACTCAGTCTTCGGCTGGCGGGTTTGAACTCGCAGCCCAAACGATGCGAATCCAAATTCCTGCCAACCAGGCTATCTAGGCCTAACAATTACAGTTACTATAAATAATTGATGAAAACATACTAACTTTGAATTTTCAACGACAATTGAGGATTCAAAATCAATTGGGGCAGCGAAAAATGGGTCAATTTTCTACATCAGCTGGGGATAAGGCAATACAAATTAGAAATATTTAATTTGCTTTATTCTGTATTATCTTAATTCAAAATTATTTCAAAATGAATCGAGAAAAATCACTTAATTAGCAATGTTTAGTTTTAAGTTCATCAAAGATTATGAAAAACAGAATTGTTTAAAATAATCGGCCAAAAAATGTTACGTCTAACCCCCAAAGTGTGGGGGGGAAACTGTATTCTTTACTTATTTGGCAATGGGCAAATGAAGATTTTAGGTGAAAAAGTTAGTTGAATTAATTAATAAAAAAATTAATGAATTAATATTCGAAAAAACTGTACTACCATAAAATGCCATCCAATATAAATTTTAAAAAAATGACTTGAATTTGAGTAGATGACTACAAAATATTTTATTAACGATTGAAATTTTGAACTATACATATATATAGGGAGAGTGTGAGCTAATAGTAGGAATTGAAAAAATAATTTATAATATATCCTTTGCAATCAAACTGCAAACATAAATCAAATTTTTAACAATATTTATTAAAGGAAATACAACCTGAAGTTAATGACTACAGCAAATAAAACCTAGAAATATGTCATTTTGAGCACGCGATTATATGAAATGAAATGAAATAAATAGGAAATGGGATATTTTTTCAAACAATCAATGCGAGACAAAGTTTTTTTTTGGATACTAGAGTGACTCATTCAATGAAACCATTAAAATGAATAATAAATATAATTCAACTTGCACGAGCTCGCGGTGCTTGGCCGTTCAAGAAATGATGTTCTGACATGATACATTGAAATATGCACAGCAGATATAATTTTAATCTTTTTATTTTACGCTACATTGAAATTTTAAAATATTATAACTATTCAAATTTGCTTTTTAAAATTGCTTTTAATCTGAAATATATGATTTTTTATAAAAAAACCATTGGAGATTTAACGAAACAATTTTACGTAAAAAAAAGAAAATATGCAATGATTAATAGACATGCTTTGACTTCTTTTACCCTTTTTTAAAAAATCACACCATCTTGTACGAGTCTTACTGATTTTTTCGAAATCCCTGAAAATCAAACAAATTTCTCGGATACTTTCTCTGAATCATATTGGAAAAGGCAGTAGATGCGTATCAGCTATTTCATGTATATGCATCTGTGATAAAAGGGATGTTTTTTGAAGAAGAGAAAAACATTCCTCTGCATTTCGGAATAACTTTTAAGAAAATGAATTAGATCCCACGCTTTGAAGTTTCAGCACTACCCCTTTGGGCTAGGAAATGCATTCACTCGAACGCGCGCACAGAAGGAAAAAAAATAATAAAAATATTCGACGAGATGATAAATTATTCAAGACGTACATCAAATCAAAATCTTAACAGAAAATGTGACGATTTTTTTTTTTGGTTCACGAATAAAAAGGCACCCTCTCGTGCATGTTTTGAAAAGAAAAAAAAGCGCGAATGCGAACATGATGTTCGTTGGATAGCGAAAAGTTTGTTTATTTTTAGAAAACAGATAGCGATTATTTTCCCCGATTTATGTTATTTTTAACATGGCATGAATTGTAAATGAGAGCGATTTTCAGTTGAAATGAGGTTTATTTTATTTAATAAGTTCAAATTATTTCACTTCGCATCAGCCCTTGACAATAATTTTTGTAATCTGTTTATATCAAGTATTTTGATTTATATAAAGAGTGTTTCAAAATTAATCTAAAATTTGAATTTGCCACCGTTCGAGCCGTAAATGATTGGCAATCCTATTTTTTTAAAAATTATTTGGCAGTTAATATATCGGATTAATTAAAACGGAGCTTTATAGGATAAACAGTGTGTTAACGGAAAATTGGAATGAAATAAGCAGTCTTTCTTCCCTTTAAATGGTTACACATTTATTGAATCGTAAAGCTCGCAGATAGGGTTATGTATGGAATACATAGGGCAATTGGCCTCCACCGTTTTTCTGGCACTTACGTAGGAAAGACCGGGGCTGGTAAGCACCAATTTTGTTTACGATTTTTTCCAATTTTTTTTTGGCAATGATTAAATAGCCGATATGTATTCCAACAGATTTTTTACATCCTTTTACAGTATAAAATTAAATATCAGTATCAGCATAGGATTTA
>JAOUZG010012368.1:740687-763472 GCA_026289955.1 Argiope argentata | reverse complement strand
ATATATATATATATATATATATATATATAGGGAGAGTGTGAGCTAATAGTAGGAAGTGATAAATCTAAATAAACTTATCTCATTAGAAATTTAAGATTGTCCTTATCATCATCTACTTTACACTCGTTTATGTAGTCATCTCCCCTATTTGAAAGTTGGCACTCGTTGAAGTCTTTATATCCTACATTAATTTGAGAAAGGTCAGTTGACTAGACTGCAAACTTTCTGTCTAGTTACTGCAAAATTGCAATGCACCAAGAAGTGGAATTGGTTATAGAACCACCTGGAACTAAATTACCTTTCATATCAAGATTTAGAGAGAAATAAAATAATAGTTGTATATTTTCATGATCACAATCAGCTTTCAGCAGATTCCTTTATTTTCTGTGTTCGAAATAGCGCAAAAGCCCGCACTAACGAATATGCCATCCAAGTTACATTTATTGCACGATTGTCTTTTCCCCTGTAATTACTAATTGTTAAATCACAGTTTAGGAAATCCGTGACCAGACAAAGGCACTTATCACACTATTTGTCATGAACACTTTTGCCCCGAGATATCTTTTCCTTTTAACTCAAACACGTTCTACGATTTAGTTATCTTTTTGTTATGTCTTTTACTATTTCCGAGATAGAAACTACAGCCAATGTTTTTCACTGTATGGTGCTGTAACTCAGGGATGTACAACCTTTTCAGAGCGAGGAGCAGTACGTGAATGTTAAAACATGTTATAAAGATGAAAACCCTTTTTTTGTAGCGATACTCATGAATTACAATTATTACTTTACTTATTTTACTCATGCGCACATTGTGCAATAAATAAATGAATTATTTAAATACAAATATTATAGATATGACTGAAATACTTTACCTGAAAAAAAGGAATCTCTGCTAAAAAGTTGGCAAACTTGAAATAGAATAACAGAGAAAAACTTTTTGGTAATTATACAGAGAGCACAATTTAAATTTTGAGAAGAAAATTAATAATCAAAATTAGTAAAAATTAATGAGATGACTGGGACTGAATATTTTGAAGTTATTGATTTTATATTGGGCTTAAGATTAGTTGTGGCAATACGCAGAACAACGTAAGAAATGGAATAGCAGAAGGTTTCTCTCATCTACTATTCTGTTTCTTACTTTTGATTTATTTAAATTCATTAATGAGAAAATTTACTCACAAATGTAAGTACTGCCAAAGAAAGTTGCACATGCAACTGCATTTTGCACGAAAATTCCGAGTTTAAGTATTTATAAAATTCTAATAACGGCTTTTCTTTAAACTGATTTTTATAATCAGAATTTTGTAAATCTATTAAGGCTAACTGCATACTCTCATACACTAGATTTACCTCAACAAAAAAGGGGAAAAAATAATTTTTGTTGAAAAATCTGAAAACTAATCATCAAATGCATTACACAAGATTTGAATTTGATCCTCACACTGCATTTTCATGCGTGGAAATTTTTCACGTTCGCGAGCTTCTCCTATACGAAAACTCGTACTCTTAGGGTAGCCATGAAAGGAACAAACTGAAAAGCCGCGTAATAAAAAGTTAATAAACATAATGAACAACTGCAAATCATTTATTCCGATGTAGAATCGTTTCTGTATCCGATTTTTGTCCCTGTTTATTTGAAAAGGCCTAATTTCATTTAAAATTAATCTTGTTTTATTAGCAACATTCGTGGGCCAACTTCAAAAACTAAGCTGGCCAATTTTGGCCAGCGGGCCATAGGTTGTGCATCCCTGCTGTAACCGATTTCATCAAACAGCGTAAGCTTACTTTATTATGCCTAGACACCAAATTTTTGGCTGTACTTGTCGCCGTGCTTAATGTGGGACCAAAAGGCTTTATTAGCCACCTTATATATAATTTTTAAATGAAAAATTAGTGATTTCCACACCCAATATACTTTGATTCATCAAAAATGTTAACGGATGAGATTAAAGCTACATTCCTGAAAATCAGTCTTTACTGCCGGGTCACCATGGCAACGAATGTATCCAATAGTTTGTTTTATCTAATCATAAATTATGTCAGTGTAAATAGTTAAATTTATTATACATGTATCCGCAAATTTAAACTAAGATGGATTATAATTGTAAGCTATTTTCTTTTCAATACCAGAGCATTTTTATTTTAATTTAATTTGCCTCAAATTTATATAAACGGAATTTTGCAATTTTCTTTCGTTTTTTGAGTTCTTACTATTAGCTAAGACTCTCCTTATATTTCTTGTACAAATTTTCAATTGTTAATAAAATGCTTTTTATTCATCCGATCAAGTTCAAGTAAATTTTTCAAACGTAGTGGATGACACTTGATATTAATACCGATTTTTAAATTAATTTTTAGTAATGAATTAAAAACCAGCTTTCTGGCTTAAAATCTTCATTTCCCCGCCTCCAAATAAGTAACGAATTCAGTTTGTTTTTTCCCTACACTATAGAATGAGGTTAGGCTTAACATGTTTTCTGCCGATTATTTTAAACGATTCTGTTTATTTTCATAATGTTTGATGCATTTAAAATCAAACATTATTAATGAATCAGTTTTTCCGAATCATTTTGAAGTACCTTTGAATTAAAATAATACAGAATAAAGAAAGTTAAAAATTTATCATCTTTATTGCGTACCCCAACTGATATAGAAAGTTCACTTGTTTTGCGTTACCACAATTGGCGTTGAAAATTCAATGCTAGTATAATTTCCCGGTCAATTATTTATAGTAATTGTTAGGCATGAAATAGTCTAGTTGGTAGGGCATTGGATTCCCATCTCTTGGGCTGCGAGTTCGAACACCATGTACAGAAAGGAGAGTGAAAAATTGCCAGGAAATTCGCTTTCTATTTTGTCGCTTAATATTGTGATTCTGTCATATTTCTATACATATTTATATTAATTGTGATTATTTAATAAAAAGTAACTAAAATAAATCATTTGTAGTTCTAAGTAGGGATTGATTTAAAAAAAAATTATATTACTTGGTATTTAATAGAATTTGAAATATTATCCACTTGTGTAATTTTTGTGACAACCCATTTTTGAGATATTCATAATACATTAACCGTTTGAGTGCGGAAGAATACTTCATATAACAAGTAAAGCATGATAGCACTTCGTCGCACTCAAACGGTTAAAACCTGAAAGGCAGAAATAATCTCATAGAAGAATTCACCTTTTAGTACACTATTAAAAGTAGGTTTTAAAACCTGCTTTCATAAAATAATACAATTTAGTCTTAATTAGTTTAACATTTCACTTAGAAATTACTCTAGGGTATATATAATTACAAATAGGTATTCTTCCTTAGAGAATTGTTTATGACTATTATTATAGCTTCATTTATTTTTTATATTTGTACCAGCTAGCGTTTACCCGCGACTTCATACGTATGGGAAAGTAAACAACTTACCAAAAAACAATTTTTTTTACAGTCCGTACCTGAAATAAAGCTAAACAGCAAATCAAGGTAGTATTTCTTTTAAATCAAGTCAAGTCTATTTTATTTATCGATCGAGATAGCTACAACAGTATTATCCACATTTTTTAAAACTTTTAACTAAAATGAAAACACAGTTGTCAACAATTACAAAACACTGCACGTGCGTGAATTTTCAACACGAATTAGGGTAACGCAAATGCATGAATTTTCTACTCCAGTTGGGGTAACGCAATATAGTTTAGGAACTTTTAATTTCCTTTTTTTCTGTTTTATTTTAATTCAAATGTACATTAGAATGAATCCGAAAGATCGATTGATTGACAATGTTGAATTTTAAATGCATCAAAAACTAAGAAAAATAAACAGAATCGTTTAAAATAATTGTGCCAAAACATATTAAGCCTAACCTCATAGGGGTAGGGAAATGACGATTTTTGGAGGGAAAATAAGTTCTCTTTCAATAAGAACTTTTTATCACAAAAAGTTTTTTTTTAATATATCCGTGTCTTAATGAAAATATTTAAAAAAAATTAGCCGAATTGGTCTAGCCATGCTCGAGTTTTGAGCTTAGCAACACATTTGGCGATTCATTTTTATTTATATAGATTTGGAAATTATTAATCAACTAATTCTACATATATTTATTATATTCATATATGCTGTAAAATATTAAAAACAATAATACTTCATCTCATAACTTGCTGATGCATCATCCCATAATTACTCAAGTTAATTTGTTTGTCTTATTCCAAACAAAGAAAACAAAGAAAAAGCAGACAACAAAATGAATTCTCGTAAGGATCATATTCAAAGTCGTATCGTTTTGCACCGCAAAATAAAACATGAACCTCTCAAGCGTATATAATTCACGCCAGCTTTTATATCCCATTAAAGTCAGCGAAAAATGCGGCTTATTTCCTCATAAAATAATTAGAAAGCAACTTGGATATCTTATCCTAATTTGTGATTTCGTCATAAAAGAGTCTTCAAATTACAGCAATACGTTTGCTCTAAATAGGATCCGCCTCCACTAACAAAGAAAATTCATCCAGATTATCCATTTGGCCTGCAGCAATAAAAGGTTTTTCGTTTCCGCTGAAATTTCAGGACCGTAAATAGTTAGTATTGATTAATTTATTTGTCTTTTCAGTTGAAATTAATCGGGATGTCTTGTAAAGTTCTGAGAACTTTAAAATAATTAAGCGAAAGCTACTCATCTACTGGATGAACAGTACTTTTAAAAGATATAAAACTATTTATTAATTTTGAAACGGAAACTTTTAAATGTTTTTTTTAACTATGATAAAAATGGGTTTTCCTTGCTTGGCCTGCTTTTATTCCAAAATTCTGGAGAAATATTCTTAGTTATAATGTAATAAATCAATATTTATTGAATTGAACTTCGAAATGGTATGACAGATGAAGTATTTTCCGAATACCTGTATCATTTACTCTTCATATACTGGACGATAGTCTTTTTAAGCCTCTTAATTCAAAATTATGTCTCGTAGAAACCACATAGCAATGCAGACCTACAGAAAGAGCCTACGTTGAATTTATTGAAACAGATAGTTACAAAAGTAATGAAGATAGATCAAAAACGTCCTTAAAAAAATGTTCTCTGTAGCATAAAAAAAAACAGGAGAAAAATTCGTGAAAATTCGAAATTCGTGACTCACTTCGCTTAAAATTATAAACCTTTTTTTTTTTAATTTAAAGAAGAATTCGAAATTGAAAATATATATAGATATTCCAGAATCGACCTTACTTGCTTTTTTTAGCACTTTTTTTATTTGATATTTCCTTTGCTTAAATTTCATTTCGCAGATGCTTAGCCCGGAAAAGCTATATCAGTAAATGCATTTTTTTCCGATTTAGGGCGAACTTTTTTATATTTTCAAAGATTATTATTTTTATTACAAATATCGCTACCAATTTTAACTGAATTGCACTTTTTTCTTTTCTTTTTTTAAATATAGCGTCATTTTTCTAATTGGACCTCTGAACCGATGCTTTAATTTTTTTAGATATTTTTTGTAATTCCCTTACGCTGGAATCTATCTATAAATTCAGTATATTTACAACAGGCGCATGTTACTCCTGAATATACGAGGCACTATTTTGAATTTAAAGGACTTTAAATTACTGTAACGTATGTATACTACGTATACAGTATACATCGCACTGTATTACTGTAAAGTAGAATCTATAAAATTAAAATAGCATCAAAAATCAAACGCAAATCAATTTTTTTGTGGTTATAATGCGTATAATTCCTTTATACATTCTAAATAAGCGATAATATTGTAGTTAAATTTAATATTCATATTAATATTGTAATTAAAAAATTTAATATTCATATTAATATTGTAATTAAAAAATTTAATACAATATTAATAATTAATATTTTTAAGTAATTAATTTTTTTTAATAAAAGCTAAAATTTAATTAATACTTTTAAGCAAAAGAAATAAAAGAATTATAAAGGAAATAAGTTTTTGTTACTTTTGCAATTTTCTTACATTTTAGTTCTTCAAAGTGGAATATATTAGAATAAACCTATCTTATGTATAGAAATGGCTGGAAAAGATTATTCAAAAACTTTTCAGAAATAAGACGTTAATACCTTGTTTTAATTTGAATTATCTGCAAATAAGTTGAAAAATAGACAACTTAAATACTTAATTGTGATATGAGGGGTTTTTCCAACTCTGAACTATTTTTCTAAAAGAGATAATAAATCTAAAATCAAAATAATTTGAGCTAATCTGTAGTATTGAATTACTTTATTTGCATAACAAAAATTAAATTTATTTTATATCTTTTTTAAATCGGCAATTTTTAAAGTCAATTCTATGTTTTTCTTTTTCAATTAATGTTTTTTCACTCTTCCTATACATATTCAGCTAAAATTTTCAATAGATAATAAAATACTTTTTATTTTCATTCACTCAAGTTCAAATATATATTTTTTAATTTGTAATGGATGACATAATGTTAATAGTTTTTTCAAATATCAATTTTTTAATTAAATTAAGTTAATTTTTAAAATCAAGTTTTAGCAATTTGCAATGAAAATTAAAATTGGCAAGCAGTAACTCAATCGGTAAAATACATGGATTTCAGTCTTTTTTCGTGAAGGTGAAGAATGCGAGTTCAATTCTTACGAAAATTGATAATTGTTTTGATAAAGCAATTATATTAATTGTAATTATTCAATAAAAAGTAACTAAAATAAAATTTCTTTGTTGATTTAAGAAGCAATTGACTTAACATTTTTTAAAATATTATTTGTTTCTAATATGAACTGCGTAGCCTAATAAGTGGAGTAATTATGGAACAATCCGAAATATTTTACTCAACTTTGGTACTGGCTAATTCTGCTAAAAAATATAATTTATATATATGAAATCCAATATATTTGAAAAAACCCCATTCATTACGTAAATTTTATAGCTGTAAGTGTCAAAATATTCGAGAGGCTTTGCATAGTTAAGGCGACCAGGGAGCTTTAAAATGACTTTTTGTAATTTTCACCTTAGCAGTTAGAAATTTTACAGGCATTAAGCGTAACACTATAGGAGATGACACACAAAATTTTAAAGCATTATATTTATTTATTTATGAGTTGGCGTGGGTAATATAATATAATATTAGCGATAAATAAAGTTAATGAAAAATGTTCCAAATTTGTTCGAAAGTGCTCCAATTTTTATTAATACTTTAACTCTTTTGAAACAAAAGTTCAGATTAGTTTTGAAGTTTGAGTACGAAATATCAAAATTAACTAATATAACATCTCAAAATCACTGATTTTTTAAAAAAAGTTTAAATAGTTTTCAGTTATTTCACTAGTTAATTTTGATATTTCACATTCAACCTTCAAAATCAATCCCAACTTTTGTTTAAAAGGGTTAGAGAAAGTAATAAAAATTCGAGTGCTTTCGAACAAATTTGGAGTGCCTGGAGCATTTTTCATCAACTTTATTTATCCCTAATATTATATTATATTAACCCCCCCTAACTCATAAATAAATTAATGTAATGCTTTAAAACTTTGTGTGTCATCTACTATAGTGTTACTCTTAATGACTGTGAAATTTCAAATTACTAAGGGGGAAATTGCAAAGAGTCATTTTAAAGGTCCTGGTTGCCTTAACTATGACTATTTCACCAATGGGATCCAAGACCAAACGAAATAATAAGGTAATATAACTGAAGCCTTTATCAACTCAGTAAAACAGATTTTTCCAAATAATAGGGTGAATTCCTTTGAGTGCAACAGCCAGTTGAAATACGGAAACTGATCTTAACAATGACAATAAACACGAAGAGCAATGGATTAAAATAATTAAGAAAATCCTTGAGTTTTTCTTCCTAAATAAAAGTTGAGCAAGTCCAAAAATCTTCTGAAGAAACAAGAAAAAGATAAAGAGTAGATTAAGACCTGGTAATTGATTGATTATTGGCTGTCACCAATCTGGCCTACCATCAATCTTATTGCGCGTTTACGCATGTGACATTCTTGTTTTTGCAAAAGCGGTAGTTTTGCTGAAGGTCATTGTTCTTAATGCCTCCTTAACCTTTTGCCTTTTTCATTTAGAATCATCAAGAAAAATTCAGCCGGAAAAGTTAGTACTTATATAGTTTAGAGTTTATGATTTTATTTCAAATGAGATGGAATATAAGAATGAATAATTGTTGATGACGTTGAGCGTTAAGTTATATATCTTGAAATATTGTTAATGCTATAACAAAAAATGAAATACATTGTACAATCAGAATTAAACGTAACTTTGCTATAAAGTTCGTATAAGTTTTTTTTAATTCTTAAAATAACTGAGGTTTAATTTTGTTACGAGTTGGTCAGCGCCGTGGAAGATGCCGAAGTTAGCGACGAGGAGCTTCGCACCAGCCGGGTTAGTTTGGCGAAAGGAATAGTCTGGTAGCCGCTGAACAGTTCACGAAGTCCGTGTGCTTTTGGACGCGCGCTCGCTCTGCTATATAAGGGTCAGGTTGCCGTAGTTTTGGCAGTTGAGAGTTTCCTCTCTGAAGAGAAGCGTCTATCTGGATTAACAGATTATTATTTTTTTTTTTTTTTGCTTTTTATTAGCGAGTTGTGTTTACGTTTGCTGTTAACGTTGTACAATTGAGCTCGCTGTGATTTACTGTTTGCTGTGCTATACGATAGCTGTTTTGCAGACCGCGTTTATTGTGCGTAAGGCTTGCATTTACGCTGTAAGTGACTGTTGACTGCTGGATTGTGTTTATCTGAAGTTTTACTTTATCAAGTCAAGTCTGTAAATATCTGTAAATAAATTTGTTTGGGCTGTCTTCAAGTAAAGTCCATTCAATCCGAACCCGCTACGCTAAAAACTTAACAATATTATTGATAAAATTATATTTTAATGGTGGCATTGTTAAATGGGGTTTTAATCATTAAGGGATATTCTAAAATTTTAAAAAAAATGTTAATCAAAGTATGAGATTAAAGAAAGAAAGAAAGAAGCTTGAGTGGTTTTTCCCAAAACTTCTATTAGGCTTGAATTTCAATGCTAAAAAGAAATTACATTTGAAAATTATGCAAAAAATATCTATAAAAACCAACATATTTAGAAAAAGAAATACATGATAGCTCTTATCGAATTCTTTTTTAGTATTTACAGACTTCAATAATCTCCAAACCTCTCTATATAGCTAAATTCACTGCCTGATAATCTGTATACAGCTCCTATATACCGAAATGCTATATTGTCTGATGTTTCTAGTTCCAAATGCCTTATCTTTTTCTGTCCTTTCACACATTGGTATCAAATTCAAAGCTCAACTGCTCGCATTTATTATTTTCATTCAAGTTTTCTCCTATACATCTGAATACAGTATGCAGTAACTTCCAGATCTCTGTAAACGTACAAACTCAGTCGGAAACTTCCAGATCTCTGTGGACGTACAAACTCAGTGGATAACATCCAAGTTTCTGTGGACATACAAACTGATTTGATAACTTCCGGATCTCTATATGTGTACATTACGAACTCCGATGATAGACTCCAGATCTCTGTGGACATACACACTCAAGTCGATAACTTCCAAATCTCTGGATACATACAAACTCAGTGGATAATATCTAGATCTCTGTGGACATACAAATTGAGTCGACAACCTCGAGATTTCGGTGAACCTCCAAACGCAGTTAATAACCTCCAGATGTCGATGTCATCCAAATTTTGTGTCTTATAACCTCCAGACTTCTCTTAAGCATCTGAACTCAGTAGCTGATGACCTCTATATCTCTCCAATAAATCTAAACTCAATGTCCGATAACCTTCACATTTCTCCTATACATCGGAACGCAGTGTTGTCCGATATATACAAATCCGGTTACTTTCAATCTTCTGTCCTTCCAAAGACAGGTGTCAAACTCATAGCTCAATTGTTCACATTTAGATATGTTTCATACTAACTTCCTGACACAGAGATAGCGCCTCTTCCCCGTGATCTGGGCGTCCTGGTTCGAGTCCGGGGATGGTTGTTTTTTATCTGTTCTATCTGTGATATGTTTGAATGTGCCCCCCCTGTAAAAAGAGGCTGTGAAAAGCGAATGTGTTGTGTGCGTAGAAGTAATATCTTTATGAAATGTGTTGTCTACTTCTGTAAGCTCCATGGGATACTTAGTGGGGATACACGGGGGGGATACTCTATGGGATACACGGGGATTTCTAAATGTTTATTTTTAAAAAAATACATATTTTCCATTCAAGTACCAGGAAAAGATCGATATTGTGACAGACTCATTTCGCCTTAAATAGAAATCCACAATTTACATTTCTCGTTCTCCTAACCAAACATAATTCACAATTAATCCCTTTAAGTGAAATGAATACTAGTTATTAAAGTATTAAGATCGTAGTCAGTGGGCAGAATATCCATGACTTTTCTTCTTCGGATTAATATTCATCAACCATGTTTAAAGTTTCAATCTAAGAATGTAAAAATTAATGCTTAATAAATATTTTCCTACTTTAAGAAGGCATCAATCCTACCAGAAAACAAGCATTCCGAGGAAATAGGGCGATCTATGCATATGCACTTCATCGCCAATTCTCGAAACTTTCATTTGTTACTAATTTAATACTAATTCCATGACTTCCCGAACGAGTAAGAATCCTTCAGTTTTAATTAAACTGGTGGAAACAACTGTTACAAAGAAGCAGCCAGATGTGAAATCCGATTTCTAGATGTTTCCTCCCCCCCCCCTCCGGAAAGTTGGTAAACAATTTGATGCATGGGTCATCTGTTTCCGAACTCAAAATCCTCGAAGCTATCGGAGAGCAAATTACCAGAAGTTTAGTTTATTTGCACTCCAGTGAGCAATTTGGGAACTGAGGCATTTAAAACAGATTATTGACACTGTCCCAAAGACTTTATTTGAGATGTAAAGGAAAAGAGGCTCCATTTTTAAATTGGAGAGGAAATTGCTTTGAACGAATGCGGTTTACACACTATTTATGACTTAAAAGTACAATGTTTGAAACTTTTAAAGAGAAATACAGATTTCCGCGCGTATTTTAGAGGATTTTTTTAAATTTATATATTCTTAACCCTTTACTGTATGAATTAATAAAACGTTGAAAAAAATTATTTCACGGTGGAAATAGCTTTATTTAATTATCAATAAGAAATATTAAAAGAAAAATGAAATAGTTTTATATTTTTTACGGAACCATATATGGGCTCGTATGCACTGAGACAAAAACTATTACTGTTGAAAAGTGGACAATTATCCGTCGAGAAAGATCAATATATCAGTTCCATGAACATATTTTTTTGCCCAAAATTATTTACGTTTTACTCTGTTACCGTTTTCATCATGTCAGAATATGTCAAAAAAATCAGCTTTTAATAACGAGTTGCCATCGCATTAGCAAAAGCTCTGATTTTTAAAAAATGAGTTAATGACTACAGCAATCAAAACCTAGAAAAAATGTCATTTTGAGCACGCGATTATATGAAAGGAAATAAATCGGAAATGGGAAATTTTTTTAAACAATCAATGCGAGACAAAGTTTCTTTGAATCGTTTGCGATACTAAAGTGACCCATTCGATGGAACAATTAGAATGAACAAAAATATAATTTAACTTGCACGAGCACGCAGTGCTGGGCCGTTCAAGAAATGATGCTCTGGCATGATACACTGAAATTCGCAAAGCAGATTTCATTTTAATCTTTATTTTAATTACTATTTCCTGTCGGCCCTTTTTGTGTTTTTACATATTCATCGCTAACATTACACATCTGTACACCGTACAATTATTGTTTATCTTGGAGCCAAGGATACAGTTACAGTTACCATTCTCTTGAAAATTAAGGATGAACTTCCAAGGGAATCCATAAGTAAAAGAAAACAAATTCTGAAATCAAAATTACTTTTTCCTTAGCCCTAAATTCTTCACTTTCTACAGCCCTTTTATCACCCTTGCAATATTCACAGAAGATCCATGACTCTTGGCAAAATATTTTCTTATACAGTACATCATTTGCAGAGGGATAAACATCATTTGCAGAGGGATAAAGCTCTGATTTTTAAAAAATGAGTTAATGACTACAGCAAATAAAACCTAGAAAAATGTCATTTTGAGCACGCGATTATATGAAATGAAATAAATAGGAAATGGAATATTTTTGTAAATATTAAATGCGAGACAACGTTTTTTTGGATCTTTAGCAATAGTAAAGTGACTCATTCAATGAAACAATTAAAATGAATAAAAATGAAATTTAACTCGAGCACGTAGTGCTTGACTGCTCAAGAAATGATATTCTGACATGATACATTGAAATTTGCATAGCAGATTTTATTTTAATCTTTTTATTTGAAAATGAATTACTAGCACTTCAATTCTGCTTTTTCACCCACTCGCACTAAGTGAGGTTATTTCCAAAAGTCATAAAATCATAAACAACTTTATTATTGCTAAATATATAGTTGATGGATTAAAATAATTTGATTTATTTTATAATACTTAATTTGGAAATAAAATGGAATAAGAACAGCAATACCAAATATGGGCCCATATGCGGTAAAGGGTTAAGCATTTAGAGACTTTCATTTTACTTGCAAGCGAAAGGCATTGATTAGAATACAGAGTTCATGATGAGATTTTATATGATGGTAGTAGGCCTTTAGCAAGTTTATTAATTAAAATTTTAAGGCTTAATAGAAAGCCAATTCCGAGAAATCAGTTCTAAATCTTTAAGCATAATTTATATACTAATAATTTGAAAATTTTGCAGATCGCTATGACAATACAGTCAACAAAGTTTCACCGTTTCTTTCACACTACCAGAGTTCGATCCTGGTCTATCCCTCTTTTCCCCTTTTTTTCAATTTCCTTACAAAAATATTTGAAATTAATATTATTATATATACTTTTTAATTAACATGCGTTTCATATTTTATGCATATTTACATTTTTAACAATATTTATCACTTATTTTCTTACCTGAGTCCTGTCAAATAGGTAGCGTGCCTTCCTTGTGATGTTGGCGTCCCGGTTAGGGCATGGTTGTTCTTCTGTGCGCTATCTGTGATGTGTGAGAACTGTCCCCCTAAATAAAGGGGCTATGCAAGCGAATGCGATGAATGTGTAGCTAAATCGTCCCCTTGGCCGTAATTGGCGTTACTTCAAAAAACAGAGACGCTCATTAGGCTTAAAATCGCTGATGGCCGTCAGCTCGCTTCTCCATGGTAAGTGCCATTAGTAACAACAACAATAATAATTTTTCTTACATAAAATGGCATGTCTATTGATACCAGTCAATCAGCTCGATAATTCGCCAACATTTTGACGTTGTTTTAAACGCACTTAGACATCCAACGTCTCATTAAACCATTTCATAAAGAAGTACAAGACAAAAAAATTGTTCGAAAGAAATTACCTTTTTCTCCATCGAAACTGAGAAACATTAATTTTTTAATCAAATCCCTAATGAACCCAAAGCTGTTTTTAATTAAATCCTAAATCTACCAAACATAAAGGAAAACATGCATCAATCGATAAAGGAAAGTAAATGGGAAATCTTTTCTTTGCATTGTGTATAGTTAGTTAGCGAGAAGCATTTAGAAAGCATAGGGGAAAAAATTCCCTATATCTCTTTTATTAAATTTGAGTAATAGTTTTTTCCTACAGAGAGTCTTATGTCATTTATGTTTTGTGTAATGTTCTTACGGCTCTGGATTAACTTTTAATTACATAAAAACATAACTCTAATCATAATTTCTCTAAGTGGAATTTAGAATTATGTTTGGTGTCTCTTTCATACATCAGACGATTTTTTAAACGTTAAAGTGAATGGCATTTAGAATAATAAAAGGAGTACTTTTCCATTAGCCGGAAAACAACGAAATATCGCCAAATAATGTAGAATTCCACCAAATTTCTTACGACAATTTTAAAGGGAGAAACCACCAAATAATGTAGAATTCTGCCAAAGTTCTTGCTGCAATTTTCAAGGGAAAAACCGCCAAAAAATGTAGAATTCTGCCAAATTTCTTTGGCGTCTGGTTATTGGAAAAGTACCATAAAAAGTAAGTACTTGTTCAATAACTTGTTTTTATGGATATTCAAAAAATATTGTCTAGTTCATGGATCATTAAAATTTCCAAAAGCAAAATTTTTTCGAGCTTATAATAAATGGATGAGTTTTCAATAAATTTCAATTCTAAATAAAGCTTACATTATCCATAATTTTCAACAGTATACAAGAATTATTAGTTACTCAGATATTTTTTCAAAAACTATTAAACATACATATAAAAAGAAATTTTCTTTTTAAAAATTGGCAAATTAAAGAATTGAAAGAACTTATAATTTCTCATTCATAAATCTAAGGATTTTTGTTGGAGTTATTGCTATTTAAAAGAACTAAGCAGAAAATTTATTTCAATAATTTGCATAAATTTATATATTGTTTGGTACTTACGAATTAGACCATTCAACTTTATCACCAAATTTTAAGTTTTCGCCAATGAGTTGCTAAACCTACAATTATGGCAATCCGGCAATGGTCTTTATCGCCAAATTTAAGTCCGTCGCCAATGAGTTACCAAATTATTGGTGACCGTTAGCGAAGACTGTCTAATATGTAATTATCTATTATTTCGTATTTAAATTATGAATTTATATTGCATTAAAAAGGTATTTTGTATATTTTCTTTGATATATTTCTTCTTTATGCAATTGAACTTAATTCAGTTTTTATAAACGTTTGTATTAGCAATTAAGCTTATTTTGGATTTGATAGAATTAAGTTTATTCATCACAGGCTTAGAGACAGAGGTTTTTAAATTATTTGAATAAAATAGTGTATTTATTTTGTTTTACTTAAATGTTTTATTGTAGAATTTTTAGTGGTTACCTAATTAGCATGTGCAATCGAGGGACGTAAAAAGGAACCACTCATTTTTATTCTGGTATATCTCATTGTGAACTCATAAAAAGAAAATTCAAATGGAATCAACATATTCTTAAGATTTTTGCATTAAAAAATTTATCGTTGGCTATCTATATATTGAAGTAAAAACAATTTTAAAAATTTATAGCATCAAAGTCCAATTTTTTCATCACATATCAGGACTTATTCAAAAGTTCTTCGTGGAAACCATATTTCAACAGTCTATTTGTTTAGAAATTAAGGGTCAACAAAATTTTTCTTGCTAATGTTAAAATAAAAATTTCAACTTTTATGCAAATTTTAAAAAACAATCGTTATTGAACTCAGTTCTTTTTTTATAGAAAATATAAGATTTTGTTATACATTTTTCACATTTCATTTATAATTAAAAATTAGTTTTCAATATACAAAAAAAATGGAAAATTAGAATTTTAAAAGATAACACACTTGGTGAATAAATAAAACGACAATGTCCTTTTTTTATGGGCGGGGGCAAAATTTCAGCACGATCCTTAGAGTAATTTTTCTGTTACATTAGGTTTTCATTTTTACGTCTAAAATGTTATAATTAGAGCGTATTCTCAATTCTAAAAATTTCCATAGCATTTCTTTTCCTATTCAAATGCAGCTAATCATGCTTTTTATGACTCAAATATCATTTGTAATGTAAGAATATACAAAAAAAATATTTGGTCAGTATCAAAAAATTTCAAATCAAAGTAAAAATAAAGGATTAAAGCTATGCATATTTCAGTATATCATGCCAGAATATAATTTCTTGAAAACCTTTGTCCCGTATTTATTGTTTTTGAAAAAAATAATCGCATTTCCTATTTATTTCATTTTATATAATCGCGTGCTCAAAATGACATTTTTCCAGGTTTTATTTGCTTAGTCATTAACTTATTTTTTTTAATCAGATCTTTTGTAAATGCAAAGGCAACATGTTATTAAAAGCTGATTTTTTGAGATGCTCGTGCAGATAATAAAAAAAATTATTTTCCACCAACGAATTTTTAATGGCACCGCAAATTAGCCTCAATTTTAATTGGTACCTCATACCCAAAATAACATGTTCTGACATGATAAAAAATTATTTTCATTGTTATAACATTGTATTAATATCCATTGCTTTAAAGTTTTGTGAAAAACCTTTTTAATGGCAATATAAAATTTTAAGCATTGGTATGTATGATGTCACAAAAATAAATGATTAGTAAAAGATGAGAATTATTACCTAATAAATAATCTGTAGAAATGTAACTATTTAATTTTACAAATATACTGCCCAAATTATTTTTCCTTTTAAGTAATGAAATTGAAACTCGCAATGACATAACAAGTAAAGGGCTATTTGTATTTTCTTAAATTTATCGATTTTAGCATTCTCAATAATTAATAAAAAAGGTCTAAAATTTCACAGAATTAATTTTTAGTAGTTGTAATCAATATAATATTTATATAAACTGCATAACAATGATTAGTTGCCGTAGAAACTATGTTAGTCTATTTATTATGTTTGCCAGTGTGGCAAACTGCTAATACAACTATTTATAACTATTAATATTAATACAAGCGTTACAAAGAATATTTTTTTAATAAACACGATTTTTTTTTCGAAAACAAAAAACCGCCAAATTTAGTAACTGGTTATTTTCGCTGGAGAAAATAAATTTATATGATATCATCATATTATCATTAGAAGAAACTGACCTTTATTAAAGACAAAAAGATATTTGTCTTCATAAAAAGTAATTTGATAAAATTTTCTTAATTACTTTTTTCTGTAATAAAAAAAAACTATTCACATGACAGAGTCACATATTCTTTAAAAGAAACTACAATTTTACCGAAACAGAAATGGGACAAAAATTTAGTAGCTGGATATTTTCACTTAAAGAAAAATAGTTCATATGATACCACCACATTTCACTTGAAGAAATAACCATTTTTTTTTTCAAATAGAAAAACCGTCAAAAGTTTTATAAATTTTTGTATCAAATATTTTATATGATATCACTATATATATTGATTAAGGGAGATTACCATATTTTTAAAACCGAAAAATTAGAAATTTAATAAGTAGTCATTTTTATTGGAAAAAAGAAAAGGTTCATTCATTTTTCTAAACAGCAATTGTTTTCCACAATCCAATAATCTTCTCCCTTCAAACAAACACACAATTCATTGTTACAATTTTATAATAAAATTATAATTTCACCTCTAAAAATAAATAAACTAACTAAAAAATATATTTTATTGTTTAGGTGTTGACGATTTATAAAAAAACTACTATGGCATTTATCCGGGGAAATGAATTCCTCATAATTTACACTATAATTTCAGAAGCTTTTGCAAAGTTAATAATATAACTTTTTTTCAATTATAATCATAATATTAAAAGAAAATTTTATCAAAAATATTACTGGAATCTTATCCTTAAAATAAAGAGGCATCCAATATCGTCTGCTGACTGACAAAGAAAAATAATTGAATAAAATATTATAAATTTTTATTTCATGTTGCTTACCATAGCAAAATATTTAAAACCCTGCACCTAATTTCTGTTTTTAAAAAACCCAGCTTTGATTGGACATTTTATAAGAAGAAATAAAGTTTATTCGATTGTTTTCAAAAGCCCCTTTTTTGTATAAAAGAAGTAAACAGATAATAAATTGTCATTTTTATGCAATATTAAAACTACTTTACTAAGGAATTGATAATTTATTGTTAGATGACGAAATTATTTTTAGATGCTGTTATTTTAAGCAGCACATATTTTTTTTCATCATAATTTAAAACGCACTTTTTAATCTGATATTAATACTTTATTTTTAAAGAAATTCAAAATCAATGGATGGATGTTGAGTTTACGTATTATTAAATTGCATTAATGAGATATAATACACGTAAAAAATGTACTTTAATTTTTAGAGTTTTTTTTATCTTATATAATCTAATCAAGTTTTTAATACTATGATTAAAATTAATAAGTTCAATGTCAGAGATTATAGGTCTTGGGTAATTAATCAAACTTTCCAAAGCAAAGTGTTCACAGAATTGATAAAAACAAGATTAATTAGAAAATAAAAGAATTAGTATAATAATTATTGATTTTTTGGACTAATTATAACTATGCATGCAAAAAATATTTCCACCTCAGGAAATTGATTACAGTCATTTTTTTGTTGGTAGATTTATTCTATATTGCTAAAAATTAAGGAAATGTTTATTTAAGGTTTAAATAAGTTGTTTACATGTGTTTTTTTGTGGTATTGAACGTAAGTATAAATTAATATCTTTTATTACTTATTTTAAGTTGTAATAAGATTTTGCTAACTTTTATTCTAATTTTGTTTAATTTAAAATGTTTGTTTAAAAATATAAAAAATACTTAATCATTTATTAATTTTAAGGGAAAATTGTAAGGAAATAAAATTAATATTATTAAAAGGAAATTTAATTTTAAAGCAGTTTCTAAAAGGTTAGGGGTTATATTATCCTCAAATTTAAAGTTTGTAAACTTTATTTAAGAATAAATTCGAAATTACAAAACCTATTGTTTGTGAACACCTTTTTCTCTAGAAAAAACGATATACCAAATTTGGTACCTCTAGCTCCAGTGGCCTGCAGATCATAGTTCAACGTATTATTATTATTATTTGAATGATTTTTCCTTTATCACGCATTTCAAATTAGGCTATATATATATATATATATATATATATATATCATCCCAGCTTATAAACATCATCATGCTGAAATGGCGAATCTGTATATGATTAATTAAATTCGGAAGTTTTAACTTATTGTTTCTATCTTGAATTCTAAATTTAAGTCCAAAAAACACTTATTTTTTCTAGAAAGATTTGAAATTCATATTTTTAATACAAGCTAATACTTTAATCGTTTCTGATGCATGTAATTTGAAAATCTTACCAAGCGGGAATATTTAATAAGTATAAAAATAAGCATATAAATTTTAACTTATCAAAAAAAATTAACCGATAAGGGTATATATATTTCTATAGAATTTTCAGTAAAAAATTACTCACTAATTTTCATTTCCAAAAAAAAAATTATATCTTGATTTTATCTTTCAAAATATATTTTTAAAATTTGGTGGTTCCAGATGCCTCTGTTTTTTCCCAAGCGTTGAGCCATAAAAAATCAATTTTAAAACCCTTATAAGAATGGATTGCTTTCTTTTATTCTAGGAATTTCATCGACAAAATAAATCTTGATCTAGAGATTAAAAGAATAGTGATGGTTTCTCGAATTATCTTGACGCTGATGCTATCAAGTTCAGACCTTTTTGTCTGAAAATTACCAAATTGATCAGCTGTTTTCTGTTCAAAAACTGGGTAAATATCGGAAAACGATTTAAAGTTTTTAGAGAAAATTTGAGAAAGAACAGACACTACAAGAAATTCATATCAAAGAACAGACGTCCCTTGTATTTAATAACAATTTATAAAATTTTCGCTGTATCGATGTAAAAATGTCAAAAATAAAGAATGATGCCGATGCATTGATAAAGAATAATGTGGTTGTACTCAGAATATTTGTAGAAAATAATTATCATTTTAGTACACTTATGGAAATTGCAGTTAGTAGTACGCTTATGGAAAATGCAACCTTCTCGAAATTATATATTTAAATTCATATATTCTGAAAGATAATCCATTTTTATACCATATAATTGTTTAAAATTCCACATATATGTACGAGGGCAAATCAAAAAGTATTTGCGCCTATTTTTTATTCGTTAAAAACTAGTACATACAGATATTTACGAATATATGTACCTTACAAAATTTCACTACATAGTCACCACACCGGTTCAGACATTTGTCCCATCGCAGCACTAAATTAGAGATCCCCCTGTGGTAGAATTCTTCCGGCTGCCTGTGAAACCACCGTGGGACGATCTTGGTTTCTTCGCCCCATGTGAATCTCTGTCCGGTCAGAAACTTCTTCAGTGGACCGAAAACGTGAAAATCACTAGGGTCAAGGTCCGGACTGTAAGGTGGGTGTTCCAGATTCTCCCAGTGAACGCTCATTCTCGTGCAAGTCTTCACGACCTTTTTGAAACTCATGGCACCACCACTGAACACTTCTCAAAGAGAGACACTTTTCCCCGTACGTGGGGTGCATTTCCCTGTGAATTGCTATGGGCGTTTGTCCCTTGCACCATAGAAAACGAATAACATTTCGCTGCTCATAAGCTGTGGACGTCGGAAGAACCGCCATCTTAAATGACTGATAGCAGCGCCACTCACCGAAGCACACGGCTGGTACGGTTCAAGGAACGTTCACTGCTGGGAATGTATATGTTCGCTTTGTATTCACAGCCGTATTTTGGGTTAAAAAATATAGGTGCAAAGACTTTTTGATTTACCCTCGTAGAATATCCCACGGAACTATTTTGTTTGCCATCATTTGATTCTGTTTTCCAATTCAAGGGTATGATTCAAAGCGAGAACTGTAAAAGTTCAGATCCTATCCCAGAGGACGATAATTTTAATTAATACAGCATTCCAAATCAACGCCATCTATCGAACTTTAGAAACACCGACACGATATTCAAGCAGAGACTTATTGATCCTAGTTCGATAAAGACGTTTCGCGCTATCACATTCGCTACCAACGCGGTAAGTTATTTCAATCACATAGACTTCTAACGTCACATAGACTAATAGACTTTTAGACTTCTAATGTCACATAGACTAATAGACTTTTAGACTTCTAACGTCGTCCTAGAGGAAATAATCTAACTTTCTGTTTGTTTAATATCTCCATGTTTTAATCAATTTCCTTTTTCCCTGTAAATATTCCCCCTTGTAAACTTTTCCCTTGAACTCTAAATAAATTCTTTTATTTTTTTAAGAAGAGTCTTCATTCTTTGTTTGCATTATTATAATGTTAGTTTTGAATCTAAACCGCAAATATTAATAAACCCATAGACACCTCACCACTAAAATCCCCGCTATCTCAAGAGTCTAACAATTTTTGGAGGATTTGGTTAGACTCCCACATATATGCTACTGCTTCGACATCTCATCTTCTCAAGTAAGACCACCACTACTTGGAAAAATAATGAGTAGGTTTTCGCTCCCTTTAAGGGTATAATATTGATAATGTCACTCACTGCATCCATATCCAAAGACAGTGTGTACTATTGAATGAGATAGGCGTATGAATTGCATGCAAATGTGAGTATTCTACTACATCGACTGCAGAACCCGATGTTAATTGGTGCGGCGTTGAGTCCACCTCTATGCATTACACCAGGAGAGGGTAATTCGTTAATTACTCGCTCTTAATATTTCGGAGAAAGCTTCAAAATAAAAATAAATTGATAAATGAATATCAAGTTATAACGATGAACAAGTTGTAAGTCTCTTCTTCTTAACTATTGATCAGATATCTGAATATTAATACGTTTTTAGCGTAGCGGGTTCGGATTGAATGGACTTTACTTCTGGACAGCACAAACAAATTTATTTACAGATATTTACAGGATGACTCGATAAAGTAAAACTTCAGATGAAAACAATCCAGCAGTCAAGAGTCATTTACAGCGTAAATGCCAGTCTTACGCACAATAAACACAGACTGCAAAACAGCTATCCTATAGCACAGCAAACAGTAAATCACAGCGAGCTCAATAACACAGCGTTAAAAGCAAACGTCAACACAGTTCCCTCATACCAAGCAAGGAAAGTAGTCCGTTAGTCCAGTGTGACGCTTCTCTTCCGAGAGGAAACTGCCGAAACTGAGGCAGCCCGTCCCTTATATAGCCGAACGAGCGAGCACCCAAATACACGTGAGCTTCGCGAACGGTCCAGCGGCTACCAGACTATTCCTTTTTCCAAACCAACCTGGCTAGCACAAAGCTCCTCGTTAAATGTCGCCAATTTTGTCATGATTCCGCGGCGCTCGCCCGCTTGTAATAATATAATGGTCCATATATGATTTTAAAAAGTACTTTAGCTCGCCTATTTCATGATTTTATTTTTATGAATAGAAATTCTAAAATATTTGTACAGAATTACATTCTAAACTCAAGTTTTTCAGATCTGTTATTGAATAGATAATTTTATTGCATATTTCAATAAATAGAGTATATGTTGGCAAGAAAGATAAAAGTTTATCAGAAATTTATTTAAAAAAATATACAATAAAATCTGCTTTTGTGTGGTAGATAGGGATCACATAAAACAAACCGTAAAAAAGAGCAATCGGGAATTTCATAAATACTTACATATAATAAACAATTTTGTGGGACATACTGAAGAAAAAAAATATTGGTCGGCAGAGACCGCATAAAAAAACTTGAACTTAAAAACTATGTCAATTACTTACGAAATGCATGAGAAAGAGCATCCAAACAAAATAAATAACTAAATTACACCTGGAAACATTTTAAAGACATTCAATTTCTTATTGTATACAATGGAGAAGTTTTCAAAATGCGAATCGCATAATTCCCTGATACTTGTCGTTATCCAAAACGGAAAAGGACTGATAACCCATTTAATATTAGAACTTTTGTTTCTAATCGAATTGCCTTTTTACTTTTTTACTACAATTTATATTTTAAGAGTTTGCAAGAAAAAAAAATCGTACAAAGCAAATCGCATGAAAAAGGTCCTCACAAAAATCATGTAATAAAAACTGTAAAATAATCGTGCAACAGTTATTAAAGCTGTAAAATAATCAACAGTAATAAAAGTTGTAAAATAATCATGCAACAGTAATTAAAAGAAAAATAATCATGCAACAGTAATTAAAGCTGTAAAATAATCATGCAACAGTAATTAAAGCCGTAAAATAATCATGCAACAGTAATTAAAACTGTAAAATAATCATGCA
>JAOUZG010012368.1:730006-740677 GCA_026289955.1 Argiope argentata | reverse complement strand
AACAGTAATAAAAGCTGTAAAATAATCATGCAACAGTAATAAAAGCTGTAAAATAATCGTGAAACAGTAATAAAAGCTGTAAAATAATCATGCAACAGTAATAAAAGCTGTAAAATAATCATGCAACCGTAATAAAAGCTAAAATAATCATTCAACACTAAAAATAAATCATACATTAATCATGTCACTAGAATTTATCGAATAAAATAAGCATCTCATCTATCAATTGAGTTACAAAATAATTGCTACGTCTTTATTTTCCCTGATTTCCAATTTTTAATAAAGCTGTAATAGATGTACATGAATATTATACTCTTTCATGACTAATTAAACTGCTGTACAAACTAATAAAAAAGAAATAATTAAATACCTTCAACATAAGCACAATCCTTTGCCCCATTTCTCTGAAACAGGTGAACGATTTCACATAGACAATAAAGGGCCATTTCTAAAACAAATAGTTTATTCATCTTTTTAGAACAACCTGCCATGCGATTATTCAATAAAAATTAAAGCAGATTTTAGTGAAAAAAAATTCTATCCTCAGTTTTATTTTATTCTTCTCATTTTTGATTTTTAATTAAAACATTATATACTCACTGAAATATTTCTATTTTCTATCTTATAAGTTGTTTTACATAATTCATTAAAAAATTTTTAATTAAAAACCTATATTTCAATATAACATATTGATTTACATAGCGCTACTGTCGTATCATGCAAACAAGACCTGATAGATAAAAACCAAACTCATTTTCAGCTTCAGTACAGGAAATATTTACAAGATCAGTTAAAAATTACAGGGCACCCAAATTTGTTGACTTATATGGTACAGAATAATGTAAATATCACGTTATAGACAAACAAACCTGAATTGATATCATGCATGACGACAATTCTAGTTTAAAATTACACATGTTTCATTTACTTTTCATTACAGTCGTATCATTATTTGCATTCTCGCTTCTCTTATGCCAACAATAAACCACCCCTGTGAAAATAGAGTAAATTCCAAATAGAATATTTCAATCGGTCTTTTGATTGAGGTTTAATCAATAAATCTGCCAAGTTGGGTTTTTTTAAGGGAATTGTAGATATATTTTATTTAATAGTTTCCTGGAGAAATGTAAACAAATATTTATATTTGACATTTTCGACGTTATTTTTACAAAAATATAAAGATAATAAAGATTAAAATGAAATATACTATACATATTTCAATGTATCATGTCAGAACATCATTTCTCGAACGGCCAAGTACCACGTGCTCGTGCAAGTTAAATTGTATTTTTTATTCATTTTAATTGTTTCATGGAATGAGCCACTTTAGCATTGCAAACGATCCGAAAAAACTTTGTCTCGCATTTATAGTTTAAAAAAATATCCCATTTCCTATTTATTTCATTGCATATAATCACGTGCTCAAAATGACATTTTTCTAGGTTATATTTACTTTAGTCATTAAATTTTTTTAAAAAAAATTAGAGTTTTTGTAAATGCAGTAGCAACACGTTATTAAAAGCTGATTTTTTTAGATGCTCGTGCAGATAATAAAATCTTCATTTTTCGCCTACGGAAAACCTCATCCCCAAAACAAAATGTTCTGTCGTGATAAAAATTTACATTTTCAGTGCAAAGAAGGCTTAGGAACTAATATTAAAATTTAATTCATATAACATATTTTTAAACCTAAGAGTCAATTGTCTACAGAACGAAGTTTGACGACACAGAACAAAATGCAATACATTCCTGTTTACTTGCTTTCCACGACATTGGAAATTAGTTTCGTTTAATTTAGTTTTATTAACGTACGACATTTCAAAGCCACATTATATTAATGTGAGATGGACCTTGCAATTTTGAACTGCGGTCAGACGTGGGGTCAGCTTCCACATCACACCAGAGGAACGATGTTTGGTCCCAAAGGATTTAACGTGCACCTGACCACTTATACAACGGTTCTTCGGTAGACTCTGGTTGTGCACCCTCAAACCCTCTGATTTCGAGGCTGCTTATATGACCGGGCCATAGAGCCCCGGAAATTAGTCCGGATATTTATTTATACTTAAAACATACCGGCTAGCAAAATGTCAATCCGCCGGTTTATATTTTCCACCGGTTTCTGAAAATGTATTAAGATTATAAGTACATACATCTGATAAATAAATTATCTTAACACTGGCATTAACCCTCTAAAGGCCAGTCGGGCGGTTTCGGGCGTTTTTGGAATTTAATCTTAACCTCCACGTCGGTCGATTTCGGGCGACTGCTTGCGTTTTTGGGTAGATGGGATTTTAAACCGGCTGCTTGCCGATTTTAAAAACGCAAGCAGTCGCCCCAAACCAACCGACGTGGAGGTTAAGGTTCATTCCAAAAACGCCCGAAACCGCCCGATTTAAAAGCCCATCTACGCTAAAACGCAAGCAGTCACCCGAAACCGACCGACTGGCATTAAGAGGGTTAAACACATGAGTCAAAGCATCAATTTTTTTAACAAAAAATAGAATAATTATCATAAAATTGAGGCATAATATTCGAATCAAGTATTAGGTCTACTATTCTGAACTTTGAAAGTCATTTAGTTTAATAATATATCCAAATAATATTTTCATATTTAATGTTCACTATTTGGTTTTAAACAATTCATTAGCTGTCTAAAATTTCTAACTTTTTCTTACTGATATGCAGATTTCACTTCTAATTCTATTTGCTTCAAACCTAGTAACAAAACTGAAATTGCAATCAAATATTGAAGAAAGCTTACGACAGAAGCGAAAATGCTGGCGTAGTTAAAATGTTTGAATGCATCCTTATACAAATAATCTAGTTCCAGCCATTGGAATTTCAAAAAGTAATGAAATACATTATTATATGCGCGTACTAAGATTTCTTTTAGTGAAATCTCAGAAACAGTTCAAGATTTGTTTTAATTCCTTAAAAATGCATGTGATAATTTTTACTGTTATACGGCTTTTATAATAATCATTCAACAAACTGCGAAAACGAAACGATGCAATTTGCACAATAACAGTCAAACAGTGCAAAAGAAAGATAAAGGTTAATATACTCATTTTTGCATTTTCAGTTGAGTTTAATTTGTTGTTTTATGCCGCAAAAGAGATCTTTGGCTAAGCTCCGCAATATTCTCGAGTTTAAAGTATGTGTATCGATTTATAATAAAATCAAAATATGGAATGTTTACAAATCCCAATTGTTTAAAAGCTTAAAATCTGCGAGTCTGAAAAGGCACACGATTTCGTAAAGTAAGAGATTCTGACGATTTTTTAAAGCGCGTACTGACAATTAAAAATTGCAAAAGAATAAATATTTTCTGCTTGTATTCCAAAATAAAAATATTTAATCCATATATTTTATTACTTTTTAATTTGACATTTTTCATAAAATTGTTGTAATTCATGAGCAACGCAACCATTGTAAAAAGTAGTTAACAAAACAACATTACGATTGCTAGAAGAGTGTGCCGTTGGGTTGCCATATTGGCGTTAAACTCGCTGGAGGGGACCACCTAATCTTCAACCTATGCCAGGAAATTATGCCAAAAGTTTAAAAGGACAAGAGAACGATTTTAATCCCTTTTTAATTACTGTGAGTGTGGCATCTGTTGTGAAAATGCTTAATAAGCTTATAGAGCATCTACCCATAATACGTTACGATTTCACAACCTTGAAGTATTACTATTGAAGCCTGAATTAACTATTAAATCTCTGCACAGTTTTGTTCTGGAATATAAATATCAGTTCGGATTTGTTTTTTGTCCTTAAATTTGATTCCTAAAAGTTTTAGATAACTTTCGAATTGCTTATTGTAGAATTCAAGTCCATTATTTTATCTTATTCTCTAGCTTTTAATCTTGCCTTTCTGAGTTAGCAAGATATATACTGAAACAAATTTGTCAGATTCGTTTCTAATTGGATATACATTATGATAACTTGAATAATAATCAATTATAAGAAATAAGTTATTTTCTCTTTAAAATTTTGGGAACTTATCCTGACAGGTACTTTATTTGCCAGACACCAACGAAAAAATGAAAGAAATTGGCGAAAATTTACATTATTTGGCGGCATTCCGCTTAAAATCATTGTATGAAATCTGTCGAAATTCTATATTATTTGGCACTTTTCACTTGCCCTCGGCTAATGGAAAAGTACCAAATAGATTAAAAGACAATCTAGTGATGTCATTAACTTTTATATATTACAAAATTTTATATTTTCTATTATGTTGAGTAGACAATGAGTGTGTTATCTTTTATCATTTTCGAAATTAAATCGGAAAGTTTATTTGTCCAAACAAGTGGTGAACTATCAATACTTTTAGCAACTATAATTTTGATTCAAATATATTTTTCCAACTCTCAAAACTCTAGCTAGTATGCATAATCCCTTTATTCTTATCTGAAATAATCATAAACCTGATACCAATTATCGTATCTTACATTGGTGCGACAGGAGAATACTCCCCACACACACTTGTCGCTGTTTGACGCACTTTTCAAAACTCGCCAACTACCAGCATTTTGATTGGGTGAATCAAATTGAAATGCAGTAATTTAAAAACATCAAAACAATCAAAAACAATTCAGAAACTGGTTCTCCTCGTACGATCACGAGATTTGGCACGTTTTCGCCCTTTGGCGAAGTGGAGGGGTTTTTTGCATGTGATTCTACGGATCAACCCTTAAATTACATTTTTTCACATGCTAAATCTTAAATATAACTTTAAGAAATGTAACATTGATACAAATATTGAAAGGTATCTTACCTAGTACGTAAATTTTATTCTTGCAGTCTTTGAATCCGATCAAAACATGTCCACAGTTTTTTTATGTTGTTGAAACCTTTCCGCTTCTTATGGAACGACGACAGTCCATTAGCCGATTGTTTAGGTATCTTGTTGTAGAAGTTGAGTTGTATTGCTTCTGCTTATCCTAATCATTGCTGTAAAAGCAAACTCCAATGTCAAAAGATGCGTCGAACCTTGACTGAGAAATTTGATTCGATGTCTACATCAAAAGGTTCTTCGTTCTCTCGTGAAGAACGCCGTCCAATTTGAGTGGCAGTGCATGTTATGAAAGGATGGCGTTCATATTGCAAAATTCAAAGATTGAGGAGACATTCTGAAGACTACGCGGGTCCATGCAGAACAGAAGACCAGGGCTACTCTCGGAGGATGGGGTTCTACTCCATAACAATGCGCGTCCATACGTCTTCAGGTCACCACACACACGGAATTTGGCAAGTTCAAGTGGGACCATTCTCCTTGCAGTCCGTGCATGTCATCTGCGATGTTCATGTGTTTGGTCCCCCTGCAAAAAACACATGAAAGGGAATCATTTCAACTCGGACGGCGAATTCAAGGGCAGTTTGATGAAGTGGGTGTCATAGCCACAAGAATTCTGGGAACAAAGAATTCTTAATCAATGGGATCGTTGTGCTCAGGCCTATGTTATATACTTTGTATAAAATCTTCATTTATATCTACAATGTCATTTCATACTTTTCATGTGAACACCCTTAGTACTTATTCGAGAATGCTAATAAAGTATGGGTAAATCCGGTTTGGAAAAATTTAAACAATATTTTTATAGCCGCTTATGAAACAGTCCATGGCAAAAACTATAAAAAATTACTCTTTCTCATATTATCAAGATAAAAATTGTTTATTTGGTTTCTAATTCTTATCACAAATCACCTTTGAGCGTTCCTTTTTCTAGTACTTGCTTATCATTAAGTAATATTATGCTCCTAATTAGCTAGAAAATAATTCCAAACAGAAAAAAATATATAGTTTTATATAAAAACGATCAGAAAACTCGGCACCATTTACTTTCAAACTTATAAAACAGCACATTTTTGTTAAAATTTTCAGCAAAGAAAATAATAAATAAATAAACGATCAAAATACATTGATTTTGGGGGGAAAAAATCACTTAATGTGCTAATTTGTTGAAATTCAAAAAAAGAAAGAATGGAAGAAAGGCAATTCAGTTTTTTGGGTTTGTTAGTAGTAATGCCAATTAGAAGAATCAATTTACGGGAATTATGGATTCAATTACCTCATATTAAGAGTGCTGCCTGTTAATTAACTGTGTCAGATTTACCCCTGAACTCGCTCTAATTAAATAATGCAGTTCCTATAGATTTCTCCGTTTAAAAAGGATGTATAAAATATAAAAATTAATAAAATGGACCTATTTGTGGTAATTGAATCCACATTGGGAATATTTTGATGATCAGCATAGTGAATTTATGACGTCATTGGTAAGGTGAATAGTTATAAATGTATGAAATTGTTTTGCCATTATTTTAGTCCAAATCATATTCCATTATCTTTTTCTCTCTGTTTGAGCTTTGCTGTTTACTTGTGAAAATCAATTATTTTATTAGCAACTTGATATATGTTTAATAGTGTCATTTGACGAGTAGTTATATTTCCTTTGATCATAAAAGGCTTAATTGAAAATTCTAACACAGCCAAATATATAAGCTTATTGCCATAAATATATGAAATTATAAATAAAAGATATTAAAAGATCTTAGATGGGTTTTTTTTTAAATATTTACCTCTTATTAATATTTTCTTTAATCCTATTGATTATTTTTGCTCATCAAGCTCATATTTTTGAGTTGAATTAACAAAAGTTCATTTAGAATAATTTTTCAATCCATTTAAAATTCTGGAAAAACCCACGATGATGATGACGGCGAGTCCACTTTAAAACGGAAGGATATATATGATTTGTTGTTGTTGTTACTTATGGCACTTGCCATGGACAAGCCCTGCTGATACATCAGCAGATTTTAAGCCGGATATATACGTCTCTTGTTTTACAAGTAGCGCCATCTAGGGCCAAGAGTACGACTTAGCTACACACTCGTCACAACCCTTTTTAGGGGGCGGACTACATTCATGCAAATTCATTCATTCATCTCAGATCGTAATTTAGACCTGGAACAGAGAACGATCACATCTGACCCAGCACCCCCAGTGGTATTACTCTCGATATGGAGGACTTTGCGACCATGAACAGATTTAACGAGCGCCAATCGCCACACACTCGGGGATTGTTTTGGCCGGTGAGTTTCGAACCCGTAACTTAAGGAGTACGAGTCCAACGCTCTAGCAACCAAGCCATCCCGGCCCTTATATGATTTATGACAGCTATATGATTCATGATAGGTATATATAACTCATAATAGGCAATCACCACAATGCTAAAAATACACAAGTATACTTATTAGAGTGTATGCGAGGAAGTTTTTAGAAGACCAATTCATTTTTTTCCTTTTTTAATTTTAAAGAAAGTACTTCAAACATCAAAACATTCGATATCGAAATTTATTTTATGGATTTCCATCCTTTAATCCTCTTTTGGGTCCACAAAATATAATTAGAAAAATTTCTGGAATTTTTCTGTTATTCCATTCCTCTCCTTATTCAGAATAATTTTTAAAATACATTATAAAATGTCACCGAAAACTTAATCCACAAACCACTAAATAATAAAGGAATGAAACTGGTGGAATTAAAATCTATCCATCAATTCCACCCACTTTTCATGTCTACAAGAAATTTGCAACTTTCATGCAAGCTCAGTTTTTTTTTAAATTTATTTCACAGTTTATTAAATATTTATTAGAAGTTTTGTCAAAAGAAAATTTCTGTTTTAGATTCATTGCATTTTTAAAATGTAAAATCTTATTCAATCCAAACTTCAGAGATTTGTTAGAAATAGCTGCATTCCTTACAGAGTTAGCTTTCAAAAGGTTTTTTTTTAATTTATCATCTTACACTATTTAGCCTAAAAAAATTAAAAACGATTTCTAATCCTGTGTTGTAAATACTTACTTGTGAATCTTTAAATTTTCTGCCACCTTCATCAATATTTTTCTCGTTAAATTTGTTCCTTGAATCGAAAAGAATTAAAATGAAATATAAAACTTCATGTATATTTCAAGACTTTTAAATGATATTTGGAAAAACTTTGGTTATTAATAGTTATAAAGGAGATGAGAAATAATTATTTTTGGGCACAAAATCAACTTCATCTATGGGTTCATTTATTAAAGTTTTGAAGTCTTTTTACTTCTTGGTATAGGAGATAAAGAGAAAAATATTGTAACCATATCTTTAATATTGTAATTCCAGACTTTAATGAATCTCATTTTTTTAGATCATCTAGGTTCAGAAGAATCTAATTTTATGTATGTAATTATACACTATCTGATCAAAGGTATCTCGATACCCCTTAAATAGTAGTTCTTACTAATGACGCAGTTTAATGTAATAAAATCATTAGTAGTAGTTTTTCAGGTTGTATTTATGTGTTTGGGAGCCAATGAGTTGGTCAAAGAAGCTTAGTGAGATTGATCATGGTAGTATAATGGGAAGACCGAGATAGCCTCTTTGGTTGAAAGTTGGACTCGTATACCTTAGGTAACGAGTTCGAACCTCGCCGGCCGAAGATTCCCCGTGTGTGTGGTGGTTGGCTCTCAGTAAATCGGTCATGGTCACAAAGTCCGTCATGTGGAGAGTAATACCACTAGCGGTACTGGGTCAGAAGGGATCGTTCTGTGTTCCAGATCTAAATTACGATCTGTGGATGATTGAATGAAAATGTCGAATGAAGCCTGCTCCATAAAAAGGATTTGACGAGTAATTGTATGTAGCTAAGTCGTATTCTTGGCTCTAGATGGCGCTCCTGAAAACTAGAGACTCTCAATCGGTTTAAATCGCTGACAGAATCAGCAGGATTGAAAAAGTGCCATAAACAACAACAGTATAGTGAGATGCCACCTTTGTGGGAAATCAGTTCGTGAGATTTCGGATATTCTTTCGGAAGCAAGAATTCACTGTGAAATGGAAACGTCGAGGCATTCAAACTGCAGAAAAAAACTGGTTGGCGTGCACGGTCAGTTGCACGTTAAATCCTCTTGGGCCAAACTTCTTCCCGCTAGTGTAATGTGGAGAGAGCGTACGAGCTGAGATGTCGTCCTCGTCATCTGACCACGGTTCAAAATTACGAAATTCGTCCCAAAATAGCCCTTGTGTTACTTTACAAAGGGTAGTTAATATTACTAAACTAAACTAAATACAAGGTTTTGTTATTGTTTAATCAATTTCGAATTAGTTATTTTATTAATTAATAAAATAGTTTATTTGTTAATTAGATATTTTTATTAATTAAATTATATAGATAGCTTTATTTGATTAAATTAAAAATTCTTGTTTCCATTTGATTATCATTCAACAATTTCATGCAATATCATTCGTCTCTAAATGAAAGAATAATTATTTAGTTAGACATTGATCCTTTCATTCGTTCTAAACCATATTCTTTCATCTAATTCTTAAAATCCATATTTCAGAAATATTTTTTATGTAATCAAATATGTAAAATGTGTTTATGTACGAACAATTTTCAAAAACAATATGTAAATTATTCAATTGTAGATTATTTCATCCTTTTCCAGGGCGCTTTGAAATTCTCTCTCTATCTTTTTTTTTTCATTCTGCATTTCAAGAATGGCTGTTTTATTTGCTTTTACTGACTCCATAACAGAATAAAATGAGCATATTCCTTAAAACTCCGCTTTTAAAACAAATAAGATTATGAAAGGGGGAATTTCGAATATTTTTTGACAATAAACTGAATTTTAGCATTCGTACTAAAGTTGTTGCGATCGCTTATGCGCTTTGGAATGTACAGATCATTTGATTTTTGATCCGATCAATGTATTTCCAACTGAATTACGAGATATGCGTAACGGACGAGATCAGGTTTAATGCCAACATAAATTGCAAATGTCATTGAAAAAATCGTTTGAAAAAAAAGTTAAAAATGCTGTGTCGATCGTAAAACAAGTAAATACTTCTGGTAACTGTTGCCAATATCACACACATTGCTGTGTTGTGTTCAAACACTTTTATTTTGTGAGAGCATGATGTTGTTTGAGTTTGAAGTTTCTGAAGCTTCAAAATACCTACGCAAAAAATTAAAAATTTGCCGTTTTGGGGGCGTTAATTTTTTGCTTTTAGAGTTATTGCAAAATAATGCTAAAGGTCCTCACATTTGGATATTTATCACCAACTAAAGTTACAAATTGATTTCGCAATTATTAATTCTCTGGATTATTACAAATTGTCTTAATTCATTCAAGTCACTAACCTGTTTGAACCGATTTGAAAGAATAACAATCAGATTACTCATTATTTGAAATTTAAAAAAAGTTTCCATTTCAAAATTGATCAAGCTCCAAAACTCTGTTTGCCAGCTAGAAAAACTAGAAAAATTGAAAATAAAAGTTTTATATATATATATATATATATATATATATGTGTGTGTGTGTGTGTGTGTGTATTAAAGAGATACGTAAATGTATTTAGAGAGCACGTTTATTGCCATTCCTAAGAACATAGTGGAACATAGATGAATCAAAAACAGAAGTAAAATGAGAAATAAAAAAAATAAGATAGTTAAAATAGGAAAGAGCCTAAAGAAATAAAAAAAAATCCGACCTGGTGACTTTCTCAAGGGTCACCATCAGGGGTTATAATAAAGGGTGGAATTTTTGAATGACCCGAAAAATTCTACGTCCCAAAGTATAAGAGATTTCTTTACTTTTTTGTATATATATATATATATAT
>JAOUZG010012368.1:718010-729906 GCA_026289955.1 Argiope argentata | reverse complement strand
ATATATATATATATATATATATATATATATATATATATATATATATTCTCACATCATAATTTGGAATTATTTTTTAATGCAATTGTAAGAAAGTCTTGTTTGAAAGAATTAAATCATAATCGTCTTTTCCAAGGAATTTTAATATTTCTCATAAATTTAATACTTTTTGATTAAAATTACTTTAAACGGAGAATTTTTTTTTCTAATTCTTTGACTGTGGTAATTGATATAATTATGACTCCTAAGTAAAAAAATTAAACATAAATAACAAAAAAAAATTCATAAAATTGTTCAAGAGCTCAACTCTCATTACACACAAATTTTGAATAAAAGGTTGAAGAGAATGAAAGTTTCTTTTTTTTTCTGCTCTCTCACTTAAGCAACAAGATGTTGTTGTTACTTATGACACTTGCCATGGACAAGAACCCCGCTGATACAGCAGCAGATTTAAGCCGAAATAAGCGTCTCTTGTTTCAAGTAGCGCCAACTAAGCCAAGAGTACAACTTAAGCTACACACTCACCACATTTGCTTGCACAGCCCCTTTTTACCGGGGGGGGCATAGTCACACGTCTCACAGATAGCACACAGAAGAACAACCATGCCCGAACCTGGAACGCCCAGAACACGAGGAAGACGAGCCACCTCTGTGCCAGAACGCCGGTTAAGCAACACTCCAGATTACTGTTTAATTTTAAATGGATCCGATATAGTGAGTTTGATAAGATAATAACTATTTTACTTTATTTTAATTTTAAAACGAATAAGTAAAAAGATTAAAATGAAATCTGCTATGTATATTTCAATGCATCATGTCGGAACATCATTTCTTGAACGGCCAAGCACCACGTGCTCGTGCGAGTTAAATCATATTTTTATAAATTTTAATTGTTTCATCGAATGAGTCACTCTAGTATTTCAAACGATCCGAAAAAACTTTGTCGTATTGTTTAAAACAAATATCACATTTCCTATTTATTTCATTTCATATAATCGCGCGCTCAAAATGACATTTTTTAAGGTTTTATTTGCGGTAGTCATTCACTTATTTTTTTAATCAGAGCTTTTGTAAATGCAAGGGCAACGCGTTATAAAAAGCTATTTTTTGAGATGCTTGTGCAGATAGTAAAATTCTTTTTTTTTCACCTACGGATTTTTGTTGAAGTCAAAAACATCATCTTAAGAGCAACATCATGTTCTGACATGATAATAATTACACATCATGTAAAAACTTCTTTTATATGAAACTCCAGGGAAGAGTAGAATTAAAAGCCACAGATAAATTAATAACTTCGGGCTTTTTTAGGATACATAGAAATAATGATGGAGAGTGGATTCCATAGCTGGCGACAGAGAATACCTCCTGTTAAAGGAATAGATGTCGAAGACTGGGATGGTCATTAGGCAAGGAACCATAATCTTAGTGTTATCCCACGTCATGTCATGCCTGGATTACTGTCTGTCAGTAATCCTTTTGGAATTAGGTAACATTAGATGTGAATAAGGTTTTTATAACTACAATAGAGATTGATTATAAGCTTCCAATTTTTAATCAATCTAATCAAAAATATAATTATTTAAATTATTTAAAAAAATTTATTTAATATAACATTAAGAAATTTTTATATTTTTATAAAATTTTATTTTAAAAAGATATAAAGGTTACTTTTATAAAACTTGTATTTCTATAACAATTAGGATTCTAATATAATTTCCTTTATTAGGAAATTTTTAAAAACATTTTTAATAATTTGTATTATGGATTAATAATTAAAAGGAGGGATTTTTAATTAAATTAATTAAAATTGATTGTCATTGATTTTACATTGGAAATTAGGAAATTATTAATAGATTTTTAATAATTTTTATTATGGATTAACAATTTTAATGAACGGATTTTTAATTAAATTAATTAAAATTGATTGTCATTGATTTTACAATGTATTTATTATAATAAACATTAGAAGCATACTAGAAAGCGTTATTTTTAATTAAAACGAAGCTCTTATAACATAACAAATGACCAAGGTGTTTAGTCGAACAAAAATAATGATGTGTTCTTATCGTAAAAATGAGCTGCTTGTAATGAGAATAAAGAAAGTTTTAATGAAAATAGTTTTAAAATGTTTTAAATCAAATGTGTGGAGAATAAATGTCAGCTTCCTTGTTGATTTTTTTATAAAAATATGAATCAAATATTTATTTTTTTGAGAAATTGGACGTCAATAGTCAACTGATTATCAGTATTGAATTGGAATACCATCCACTGGTAATCCAAATTATATCAGGACATGGGAATATCAATGCATTTGTGGAGGAATCAGTACTGCTTACCATTCTTTAAAGGAATGCACAGAAATCTCCGATCGTAGAAAACATCTGCAACTTGAAAATAATGACTTGAGTTCAATACTGATGGTACCAAGTAATCTTAGGACTCTGAAGGACACGATGTCTAAAATTGCCAGTTTTTTTGCCAACTGTTTGAAAGTTTGTAGGGAAGGAGGTGGTCAGTATTTGACCACTTTGGGGCTAATTACCTCAAGGAGAATATCAGTTTGACATATTCGGTCAATGTAAGGATGAACATTGCTGCAGTCCACAGTCGACCGCAAAAAATCCTGCCGATACTGCTACGTTCAGTGGTGGCGGGGTGGTCGGCTGTACACAAGAAGAAGAAGTATTGAATTGAAAATTATAATTATTCATTATGAAAAAATTAAATGTTACATTCGATTGAATATTTTTTTATCATTTATTGACCCAAATGCATTTCTAAAATTTGCACCAATATTAATGAAAGTAATGAACTACTTGATTAATATTATTATCAATAGCGAATAAATTTTTTATTTTCTCATATACATAATATAGAAAAAGTGTAGTAATTATTAAAAAGGCTGAACTGGATATTTTGACGCATAATCACATTATAGACCTCCATGAGTTCGAAAAGATCATTTTGGGGACTGCCCTGTTTGTCTATGACAAAGATAACTCTAAAACACTTTGAGCAAGAAGTTAGAAATTTGGTATTAGTCTTTACACCAAATTTGCATATATTTTTATCATATTTTGAGTAAAATACTTTTAGAAGAAGTCCGTCTGTCTAACTGTTCAAATATAAATTAACCCCCCTCCCAAAACGAAGAGAGTTAAACAGATAAAATTTGGTAATCATATTTAACTTCTATAGTATGAAGCCAGGATATCATGGTTGGTGCAGCGTTGGAGTCGTATTCCTTAGGTTGTGAGTTCGAACTTCGCCGGCCGAAGATTCCCTCAGTGTGTGGTGGCTGGCGCTAGTTAAATCTGTTCGTGGTCGCAAAGTCCTCCATGTCGGCAATAACACCACTGGAAGTTCTGGGTCAGAGGTGATCGTTCTCCCTTCCAGATCTAAATTACGATCTGTGGATGAATGAATGAAAGTGTATGGATAATGTCCGCGAAACAAAAAGGGTTGTGACATGCGTATATCTAAGTCCCCATTCTGTAGCCTAGTTGGCTCTATTGAAAAACGAGAGACGCTCAATTGGTTTAAAAGCCGATAGGCCTGTCAGTTGGCTTGAAGAAGGGCCATAACTAACAACAACTTCTATACTGTAGTTGTATAGTATAGTATGAGTCAAATCCAACCAGGGTGGACTGTCTGTCGATCTGTTCTTCAAGATACATGTAAATGCGATGCTTCAAAAATGAAATTGCTTAAATTTATCAAATTTGGTAAGGGGTTCTATGACTGCAAGTGCAGTTCCGTGGCAGATTTTTGTATCATTCGTTTATTGAAAATGTGTCTAAAACAGAAATTTGATATTTTAATACAATTAACACATTCAGAGAATATTGCTAGCTTTGCTTAAGAATATTGCTCTGCCAAGAATATTTCAGTAAAATTGCTAAATCCATGCCAAAAGTTAACATATCGTAATTACTGTACTCCATTGCCATATAAAACGTTCTCTTGCATGACAAGTTTATTGAAGAGTACACGAAAAAGTTTCGAGGAGGCCACTGCCGATGGTTTTACTTAATTATGTTTTTAACAGCACTGGATGAGATTCCCGCAGTTCCGCCAACCAGTCTGCCTCCTACCAACAGAAACAAAACTAATCAACGGACAGATAAATAAAACCTCAAGTGACACCATATTTACAAATTCTTGTCACAGCCAAAAGTAACATCATCATCTGGAGGGCCATCGTGTCTGCCTTTTACAGCCCCACAAAATGAAAGAAAAGCCAAATGTCTCCTCTCTCAGTCCATAAAAATAAAAACAACAAACTCTTCCTTGGTAGTTTGTGGAGGGGGTGTTACCATAAAGTTCGTTGTTTTCATAAAGCGCTAAAAGTTTTAGCCCCCTGTAAATGATATGTCATATAAGATGCATGCCGTCGCAGAGCATGGGGGTTGGGGGGTGCGCGAATGTTGAGAGTCGTAAAATGGCTGCGATGTGAAGTTGGAAGAAAGGCGCTATTTTGTTTCGTAAAAATTCTTTTTGTTTATGATTTTTAGGATATTCGTTCTACAGCCTGTTGAAGGATCCCATATCCCTACAACTGGTGAATAATCGAAATAGTTACTAACGCACGGAATATGGAGATGTTAGAAGTGGTACTAATTACCAGTGGTAAATTTTTACATTTTACGGTTTGCACTTTGCTATGCGTGTTATGAAATTCCTCTTTTAACCCCTTAACCGGTTTATTTCCCTTACTATCTAATAAGATAACATCTTCTATTTTGGGATTATTTTTTTATTTGGATTCAAATGGAAATCCATGGAATACTTGGCTTATCTACGTATTCAAAGTCATTTTACTATTGAATTAGAATTGTTATGAATGATTTATTTTTTATTTACAACTATCGAAATTCGATAAATAGATGCACGTACGGCGTACGGGCAAACCGGTTAAGGGGTTAAAAAGAGATAGTGATCTCTCCAAAAATTTCACGCCAGATTTTATTCCAGAGAACATCATCTTCCCTAGCATTTTCTTACAATAGTTACGAAATATTAACCTTTCGTGTGGCTTAAGACTTTTTATCACATGCAAACATGATGTTGTTTTGGTTTGAGATCTTTGAAGCCTCAAAATGCGTAGTAACAAATGGACGATTTGAAGCATCAATTTTTCGTTTTTAAGGTTGTTAAAAAAATAATGCAGAACGTTGCCACTTTTGACGATTTATTGCCTAAAAAATCATTTAAAAATAAAAATTTTATTCGCAGTTCAAAAGTTTAAAACAACGGCAACGTTATTACATTTTTTTTTGTTGTTATTGTTAAAATGTTTTTATAATGTGAAAACATGATGATGTATGGGTTCGAGGTTTTTGAAACCACAAAATAAACGGGCAAAAAATTGGCAATTTATCGTTTTTGGGGTAATAATTTTTCTTTTTTAGGGTTGTTAGAAAGTGATAAAGATGATTGTCACATTTGGCGACTTATCATCAACAAAAATTTACGACTTAGAATGGGCCGCAATGGCCTGGCGGTAAGGTCTCGGCTCCTGACCCGTAGGGTTTCAGGTTTGAGACCCGATTCCATCGAAGAACCGTAGTGTCACGTGGTCAGTTGCACGTTAAATCCGTCATGGCCAAACGTCCTCCCACTGGATGTGGAGAAGGGAGTGTCAGCTCTGGTGTCATCCTTGTCATTTGACCGCTGTTTAAAATTACGAGGTTTATCCCAAAATAGCCCTAGTGCTGCTTTACAATGAGCTTACGGGTGCCTGCGCATGCTCCTATTTATGCCGAAGACACAAATCACATCCCTAGATGTCTCGCTAGTTTCTGCCATAACGGCAGAGGCTGGAGATGTTAACAGTTCCCTTGTTACGACATTTCGTACTTTTTTATTTGAACAACCCCTTGTATTTATTCATGTTTTACCAATTTGTACCGTATTTCTGACGTGTGCACTGTACTTACATGCATTAACTTAGAAATGTGGTGGAATGTTGGTTATTAGGATCCATGCAGGAAGCAACAGGACGCTTGTTTTTAGGAACCTATGTTTTAATAACCACATTCACACACTAAACAAAAACAAGGCAGGACAAGACAAGATATTCACGGTCGCAGCTTAACAGAACAGCGTCATTTCCTCTACTCCCAACCCCAATGAACTATGGGATGCGTACTTAATCCCGCATCGCCATCTAGTATTCAAAAGAGAAGATAAAAGTAATAATGTAGCTGCTACAGAGAATTAATATTTTACTAGAATATATCATTTTTGTTAGGTCATGTATTTTTCTTTTAATTTACTAACGTCTGATTATTCATACCGTATTGCTATTGCCACCTATTATTTCAAAAAATTAAAGAAATCAGAAAAAAATAATTTTATTTTTATAGAAACATTAACAAAAGTTAGAAAATGCTAAACTTGATTAAACACGAATCTATTATTTGCCCTTTTAATCATCAAGGAATTCTCACCTATCATTTTCAATGAGGAGCAACTTTATAAATGCACAAATACTTTATTTTAAAAGAAAAAATTCACTTAAATATATTAGCTAATTTCTGTCAAAACATTCCCCTTCTCTTCCCCTCCCCTCTTTTTCCCCATTCTAATGCGAGATAAACTATTTTTTCTACTACCATTAATTACACTAATTAGGAAAATCATTTTAACAGAAACTGAAAATTTAATTATCTTTTATTAAAATTGTTTGCTGTCACTATCGAGTTAAATTTAATGCCATGCTCCTTATAATGAAATAATACATTTCATAAATCATATTTTGTTTAAATTAAATGTAAAACAGCCAAACCACCGCAGAGTTCAAATTCCCTGCACTAATTGAGTCAATATTTAAATTAATTTTTACAATAAAACTAAATGCGTGTATAATGTCATTTGTTTTGGTGCAAAGGTTTTAATGAAATTGAGTTTCGAAACTTAATAAACATCTAAAAATAAATCATCGTGTTTGATAGGCATTTCATTTGCCTGAATTTTAGTTATTGCAACTGTCAATTATCATTTAAATTAACTGTCCAGTCAACAATTTCCTTTATAGTCAACTAGCCGCCTTTGGCGACCAGTCGGTTCGCCAATATTAATGCCGACTAAAGAGTTAAATCATTTTCTATATAACTTGGGATTATAGTAAATTTTTCAGCAAAATATTTTTAAGCTTCATATTTCGATAGTCATATAATTCACTCATACTATTATGTAAGCTTTAAGCAGTACTATCTTTGAAGTCCGCATCTCTCTCTGATTTTCTATCAGTGCACGTAAAATTCACTTTTAAATTAAATTGAAAATGATGAAACTTCAATTAATATAAAGACCTCTTTACTCAATCTAAGCATGTCTTTAAATAAAACTAAGAACTGAAAACAGAATAGTCCGACATTGAAGTTTTATGTTCATTACAGAAATTGAAACATAATTTTTTTTATAATTTATAAGATCTCAAGGAATTATTCAGCAAAAATTTCACAGGTAAATTGAAACCTTCAGTTTTTAATTTTATTTTTAGATGTATATAAATGCTCTCAATAATAACATTTTTTTAGGTTTATAAACATATATAAAAATTTATGGTTTAAATTCCTTTGATCTTATAGATTCACATTTGTAAAATATTCTTAATATTTCAACTTCTAAATAAATAAATAAGCATTTCTATCAACTTTAAATCTGGCTGATTTATTCAGTTCTGAATATTGCAAGTTTAGAACAATCATCATTTTCATACTCTAGGCTAATTATTCTAGAGTAACCCTGATTGGCTTCTTTGAGATCTTGATAAAGTGATCTAAAATCGCCAGTTGTTACCGAATAGTTATATTGAAATGTTCATAGATCAATCAGCTTTGATGATTGATTTAGTTGATGGGAATGCCACTTTTTTATTTGAGGACTTATTGTCTTAAGAATATTTTGTTAAATATGATTCACAGAGCAGACGATATATGTAAAAATTTAAGTCGCAATTCATCAGCATTTCTTCTTCCCTCAATCTACTAACTATATATTTCACTTAGGCCATTTGTAAAGAGATTTATGTCTATCACAAAAAAATTAAGAAATTAGATGTTTTGCTCCGATTACAGAAGATGTCTTGTTAATGTTAAGCCATATTTTCCTTAAATAAAACTGTTTAGTTGGATTAGTAATATATGTATTATAAAATATCATAGAAAACTTTTCCATCCATTTATTTTCCAAAAATATTATGTTTCATATTTGTTTCATTTTATGCAGACATGGGACGAAAAGGACATTTTTATATGTTTAATTTGGAATGATAGTTGATTTATTTTTTCTCATTTGAGAACATATTGTTTTGGTTAGAAAATTTTGATGTCTCCGAAATATACAGGTAAAAATATTTTTACATGCTTTTACAAATTTTGCATTGTTAATTATTACGTATGCTTGTTTGAAAAAAGATGCGTTTTCAAATATCTGACCTTCTTTTACCAGAATAGCTGTAATATTATGCATGCTTCGTTGAAAGCAGACGCGTTTTTATTTCGCACGATTCATTAAAATATGGAGATAAATTCAAATCACGAAGGTGAATTCTTTGATTTTCACAATATATCTTGTTCACATAAGTAAAAGTAGCAATTTAAAACATGTCTTATTGTTTTAAAAATTAAAAAAAAAAAGAATGCAAAAATATTTTACTACTACTGATTATCAATTGCTTTTTGTTCGTCGTTTCTTAGAAATGACGTCATTTTCAAAATTTCTTGCTTTTAATTTCTTGCTTTTAAATAATCAACCTCGCTCTTACAAGATTATCGTTTGGTGTTTTTCTGAAAATTCTTTTTTAGTTTTAACTGTCGCACTTTTGTAATATATTTTTACTTTGTATTTTTATTCATTTTAATTCTTTAATTGAATTATTAAATTTGATATTACAAACGATTTTCACTTGCATTTATTGTTTAAAAATATTAAATTTCCTATTTAATTCATTTCATATAATCACGTGATGAAAATTGTATTTTTCTGTTTTAATTTTGGTAGTAATTAACCTTTTTTTTAAAAAAAAAATCAGAACTTCTGAAAATGTGATGGCAACATTTTATAAAAAGCTGATTTTTTTTGAGATCCTCGAGAAGATAAAATTTTATTATTATTATTATTATTATTTTGCGAAATAAATTGTTGAAAAAAAACGATTAAATTAAATGTTTAAAAATTCACTAAAAATAGAATTTTAATTCGTAGGTCAAAACATTAGTATCATTGAAAAGCTAATTTTTTGCGCTTTAACCTGATGCGAAAATCAATTTTGTGCTATAATATTTTCGGGTTATAGCGAAAAAACGTTAAAATTTGGTATATTTTTTAATTAATTAAAATTTTAATTAGAAATTCAAAAAAAGGGCTCTGAGGTGCACATTCCCGGCACCCAAGGTATACATATACCAAATTTGGTAGCTGTAGGACGAACGGTCTGGCCTGTACATCGCCAACACACACACACACACACACATTGTGCTTTATTATAAGTAAAGATAAAGATAAAGATAACAGCTTCAATAATTTGATTAGTTTCTGGCTGAAAGTAATTAAAGGACCCAATTGTTTTGTTATATATGCTATTATATTACAGCAATTATATTATTCCACTTAACATATGGTAATAGGCTTCAAATTAAGTAATGTTTAATAATTTTAGATTTTTTTTATATAAGCATCATTATCTCTAATAAAAGAAATGTACCAAACAGTAGCAGACTATTAGCTCAAAAACAAGAAGCGTTGCCATTTTTCTCAGTGAAATATAAATAATCTTTAGTACTATTATAAATGTGAAAGTTTGGGTGGATGATGTTAGTCAATCACGCCAGACCAGCTGAAGGAAATTGGATGAAATTTAGCGCAGAGATAGATTATAGTCTGGAATAGGATATACCCTACTATTTATTCTGGTTAATTGAGTGATTAATTTTTATTAAATAAAAACTAACTTTTCTGTCGAAAATCTTCATTTCCTCCATCGCCAAATGAGTAAAGCTTCAGTTTGTTTTTTCCTCGAGCTTCTCGGCCTGTTATTTAAAACGATTCTATTTATTTTCTTAGTGTTTGATGCATTTAAAATTAAACCTTATTAATCAATACATTTTTCGGATTCCTATTGAAGTACTTTTGATTTAAAATAAAACAGAATAAAGAAAATTAAAAAGATTTTTATCTGTATTGAGCTACTCCAACAGGCGTAGAAAATTCGCGCATTTGCGTTGCCCCAATCGGCGTTGAAAATTCACGCATGCACAGTATGTTATAATTGTTGACAACTGTATTTTCAATTTAATTAAAAGTTTAAAAAATTATGCTTATAATACTGTTGTAGTTCTCTTAATCTCGATCGATAAATAAAACAGACTTGACTTGATTTTAAACAAATACGGACTTGATTTGCTATTTTGCTTTATTTCAGGTACACAATGTAAATAAATTATCTTTAAGTTAGTTGTATGCTTTTCAATGCTTACGAAATCGCGGGGAAAAGTTAGTGAAATATAATTTAACCAGCCGAAGTGGTCCCTTCTAAACTTTCTCGCATTCTTTTGATATCAGAGAGCGCGTTACGGTTTGCATGGTGCAAATTTTCAAAATATAAACTTTTGGCGAGAATTTAATGTTATTCTAGGCGATTTTTTTGTTTGTTTCTTACCCTTGGAAAGCACCTAATAATATCCAAAAATTGTATTTGCATTTTAGAATTGTTTTTTTTCGTCCAATTGAAACAAAGATTTGAGACAGAATTGCACTTGTAGTCACAAAGCCCCACGTTGAATTTCATGTAACAAAATTATTTCATTTATTAACTAACGCGTTTACATGGTTCTGAAAGTTAAGATCGGCAGACAGTCAACCTTTTCTTGCCTTTAGCACAGATATTGTCTATACAAAGATGTCCAGTTTGTGTACTGAATGTTATATACCTAGGTTTCTTCGTATTGACTTACAATCCAATAATCAGTCAGACGGATTTCCTCTGAACAAATTTTACTCTAAGTTCGACAGAAAATCTGCATATTTGGTTTAAAGTCAGTATATCACTTTCCAATTGTCTAGCTCAAAGCATTTTTGAGTTATCTTTGTCTCAGATAGATATTTTCGAAAAATGTGTTTTTCGAACTTAGAAAGGTCTAAAATGTGAAGGCTTGTCAGAGTCTCGAATTCGAATTTTTTTACAATTGCGAGATTTTCTCTGCACAGCATATACGATAAAGAAGAAAAAGACTTTGATTCTAAGTCAACCAAAATGTTTAATTATGATCATCTGAACTTTGTTTAAGGAAAAAAATTATTGTGAATTTTTTCTAATAAAAAAAACGAGTAAGTAATTAAAAAATGTTCTTATGTTGAGAACATATAAAGCATAGCAAAACCGAAACAATAGTGAATGGAAAAGCTTGCTGAAAATGATTTTAATCGGAACAATTGCTTAGCTTACACTAAATGATGAGAGAACAACTGCTATTTGCTTTCATTTGTGCAATGACCAAATTTTAATATTTTTACAGCATATGAAAGAGCAGCCCCAGATTCATTTTCTGTCACTTTTTTCTTCGTTTTTCAGTGTAAAAAAATAATTAAATAAAATCAAAAACACAAAGGCAAATTTTGAAAATAATATAGGCTTAAACAGCGATGGTATTAGGTATAAATATTGTTTATAAGAAATTCACTGCGAACAAGGCAGTGCATCATATCATTAATAAGGATTTTTTTAATAAAAAGTATTTAAGTATGTTGGGGAAATTTTAATTTCTCTTGCTCAAACTCTCGTTAGCTCCAAGCCTCAGAACTGTAAGTCAAGTCCTCGTGATAAAGAAAAAATAGGCAACCTAAAAAGAAATAGGATAAGTAGAAATATGCCTAAAGCAACCTAAACAGAAAT
>JAOUZG010012368.1:672315-694998 GCA_026289955.1 Argiope argentata | reverse complement strand
AGATGCACTTCTATTATGATTATAAAAGATGCACTTCTATTATGATTGTAAAAGCTGTGCTTCTAGTATGATTATAAAATACGTCCTTTTATTATGATTACAAAGGAATTCCCTTTTATTATGATTACAAATGAATTCCCTTTTATTAGGATTACAAAGGAATTCCCTTTTATTATGATTACAAAGGATGCACTTTTATTATGATTACAAAATGAGGTACTTTTATTATGATTATAAAGGAAGCACTTATACCCGATTCTAAGTTATTTTTGCTGAAAAAATACATCACAGATAGACGAAAAAGAATTATATACACAAAAGTTCCTTTAAAATATTTCCTGTTATAAACATGCTCAAATAAGAAAACATCATGAATAAAAATTAATTTTAATCAGCTGTATCAAAATCTCATTTCTAACGATTTAAAGAAGTTTAAAATTTCTATACATAAATATCCAAGCATAATTCGTCGGATTTGATCTATCTAAATATATTTTTTTTAATTTTCTCTTGAGCTATTTAGTAACAACAGTGCTCACAAAAAAGGTGGGTGTAGAGGCATTAATTAACATTTTTTAAAAACCATTGTTGTAAAATATAGTTCAAACATTAATTCAATAAAATTTCCAGAAATAACTGCTATCATTCTAAATATTATGTATTTTAATAAGCTATGAAAATGATTTTTGTGCAATAGTACAAAAGTTATTGGAGAAAAAAATTAAAATTTCAATTCAAACACAATTCAAGTATTTTTTTAATGAACAACTTTCACACAAAAAGTTATTATTTGTCAAATTTGATAACAGTTAATCAAACAGTCAACCTTGTAAAGCATTTTGAAAGAATTTTTTATCATCCCTACCCTTTGACGCATCGTACAATTTACAGATAATCTGCCAGCAATTAAGTCTTATTATGATGACATTTTTGAAACAGAATGAATGCTTCAAGCAAATGTTAGCACAGCAACATAAAAAAGTATGTTTCACTCCTTAAATAACAATGAATTTCAATCTGTTACATTTAACATTTTTTCGCATTATTAATTTTTTTAAAAAAAATTGCTATTTAATAATTCCATAAAAATTTTGATATTTTTTTCCTTCATGTATATAATCATTTTTAAATTTTTAATTATATATATAAACTCTGTGGCTAATCAATTTTTATGCCGTATAATTGTTTAAAATTCTGCATGTGTGTGTGCGTGTGCGTGTGTGTGTGTGTGCGTGTGTGTGTGTGTAATGATATTTTAAACTCTCAATTTAAATCAATTTCTTAATTTTTTATTTGAGTTAGCCATAGTAACTTCATTCTAAAATATTCTCTTATTTCCTGATCCATTCCACGCGTTCTAGTAAATTGATTTATCAGAAGCTGCGTAAAATTGCTGAATCAGCTAAAAGGGGAGATTTCCACGCTCTGTGCAAGGGAATGAAAATTGCTGACCTAAACAAAATACCTTTAAAAAGATCCTTGTGTTTCGCTTGTTTCTCATGCGTGAGTCATGGAAATCCCCACTGAAATCTGATTTTATAAACTCTTAAAAAATATTCTCCGTATCAAAATTTTACGGCATTTAAGACCGGGATAATGCCCCCCCCCCTTCTTTGCGCTTCTGTTTTTCTGATGCGCTGTGAGCAGACTCCTTGTCCGTCAGCTCGTACATGATGCCTGCTTCCCGTGATGGAATAAAACGAACTTCAAAATTCAACTTGTCTTCTCCATGATTTAGGACACTGCTATCTGCTTTCATCCAATAATTTTAAATGTTTTACATTATATATACATATGATGGATATCCTACGGAACTTTTGTTTTGCCGTCATTTGATTCAGTTGCTCCAATGTAGGGCGTGATTCGAAGCGATATTTATAAAATGATAGATCATTTCCCATAGGAAGATAAGTTTAATTAATACAGCAGATCAACGCCATCTGTCGAACTAACGGAATGCCGAAACAACTATTATTCAGGCAGAGGCCTTCTAACCTCCGTTCAATGATGACGTTTCTCGCCTTTGCGCATTCGCTAACTACCAGGTAAGTTGTTTCAGTTCCATAATGCATTTTTTTAGACTTCTAACGTCCTTCTAGAGGGAATTATCTAACTTTCTGTTTCTTTCATGTCTCCATGTTTTAATCCATTTTCTATTTCCCTGTAAATACTCCATCTGTTAACTTCTCCATTTAACTCTAAATAAATTCTTTTATTTTTTAAGAAGTCCCTTCATCTTTCGTTTGTTATTTTAACCTTATTTGTGAAACTTAATCCGTAAATATTAAAAAACACGTTGACACCTCTCCACTAAAATATCCACTATCTGAAGTGTCTTGATATTTTTTGGAAGATTCGGTTGTATACCCACATATATTTCAAATAATAGATCTACAATAATTTAATCCGATTTCATCAATTATGATCTCACCTTTGATGAAAGCTTATGATCTCACCTTTTCGAAATGAAACGTCAAAAACACCGATTTGTTGTACATTCTCGATATGGAAATACCGCGATATGGACCCCCCAACCTCGCCATTATACCGATTTTGTCAATTTCTCTCTGGAAAAATTCTGACTGAAAAGCTCATGATCCTTTGATTTTTCAGTGAGCAACTACACCTACTAATCTAATTTTCAAAAGTTGTTGTTGTTGTGTCAAATGGCACTTGTCATGGACAAGCCTGCTGCTGAACCCAGCAGCAGATTTAAATAAAAGTCTCTTTTGTTGTATCAAGTCTTAGCTCACCAAAATTAGCCGACGTTTCTAAATTGAAATAGTGGACGAACGGCAGATTGCCAAAGCATCTAATAATTTATTATATAATATGCCTCTTCACATCCTAAAATAAAAACGGAAGTGACTTCAAAGTTTTTGAAAAAAATAACATTCAATATATTCATAAACGTTTCACAAGATGTCTTTACTTTCTTTATATCATTTATTAATATCATTCATTTTATCATAACAAAAAGATTAATATTCCCGATAATTTTCTAATAAAACTGAAAGAGCTGTAAATCATTTAATTTATTAATTTTATTTTGGCTGTGAAAAATAATCTTCGTCGCCCTAACCTGCATTCTATTTGAGCTTTAATTTTTAATTTGTATGCAGAAATTATTTCGATATTTTAGAGTAAGCAGTTCTCATCACTTTGGGTTGAGAATTGCACTAAGCTTTGAGTAAAATAAAAGTGGGAATACGAGAATGAATATTTATGAACCATTCTTATCTGCATTTTATCAATTTATTAAGGTTATGAAATATATTTGCTGAAAGAATAGATATTATTCTTATTTTAGTAATGAAATATAATTCCTTTACAGATTAAATTCTGCTTGAATCAGTAATTGATACGTAACCGGTAAACTAATTAAAAATAGTCATTAATTATAAACGCTTAATTTGGCGGTATATGCATTCAAAGCATCCATTTTCAATTATTACTGGAATAACTTAACATTTGATTCAAGTTAGCTTAAATGTTATTAGAGACAAAATAAGGATATAAAAAAATTGAAATCTGCGATTTCAAATTTCATGTTATCATGTAAGAATTTTTTTTATTTTTAAGGCATTGTTTGCTTTAATTAAGTCATTAATCAATTTAAATAATCAAAGAAATCAATTTAATTAATCAATGAAAATAATGAAAATAACAAATATTTTAAAGAAAATTTAACCTCTTAAATAAGAATTAATTTTCAACTTCCCAATTAAATGGCACATCCTATTTGCAACATTTAGTTATTTTGATTCTTATAATAATATAAGGAGAATTTGAGCTATTGCAGCGTTTTTTAGTAATTTTACATCTTTAAATACTTAATTCTATTCGTTTAATTGCAGACTTCAAACTAAAAATTCGGTAATTGGATGCTTGTACCAAAAACGCCATTGTATGGAAAGAGATAAGCTTAATAATAAAGATTAAAATGAAATCTGCTATGTAAATTTCAGTGTATAATGTCAGAACATCATTTCTTGAACGGCCAAGCACCACGTGCTCGTGCGAGTTAAATTATATTTTTATTCATTTTGATCATTTCATTGAAGGAGTCACTTTAGTATTGCAAACGATCCAAAAAAACTTTGTCTCGCATTGATTGTCAAAAAAAAAAATATCACATTTCCTGTTTATTCCATTTCATATAATCGCGTGCTCCAAATGACCCTTTTCTAGGTTTTATTTGCTGTAGTCATTAACTTAATTTTTTAAAATCAGAGCTTAGTAAATGTAATGGCAACACGTTATTAAAAGCTGATTTTTTTTTAGATACTCGTGCAAATAATAACATTTTTATTCTTCGACTACGGATTTTTGTTGATTTTAAAAACCTCATTCCCAAAAGCAACATCATGTTTTGACATGATAATAATCTTGAAAAAGGGCTTTTATGTTAATTAAATTAATTTTGTAATGTAAAATTTAACTATCCAGTCTCGATGAACACTACTTAGAGCAACAGCATGCATAACTCCGCTTCTGATAAGGAAGCTTATAATCAGCATTTAACTTTCCGATTTAATTGGACTGTCACAAAGTGCTTGAACTCAGCGTTCTTAACATTCAGATATAACAGGTGATTAAAGTAACGGGATGTCAGTAGGATTACTTAGTAACCTGTATTTAAAATGCTTAATGAAAGATTACAAAAAGAAATAGTTTCAAATAAACAGTTTTTATCTATATTCAAACTTTCCTAATAAGACAAATCCTTGGACATTTTGTATTAGTATTAGATTCAGATCTTTTTGATGGGATTTTCTGTATTTACTCTTCTTATACTCTCCAGATATGTGAAGATATGTATATCTGGAAACTCTCCAGAGAAAACTTGACGCCACAATGTATTATTTTAAGAAAATTCTTAGTGAATGAATTTTATAAAAGGAAATTTCAAAAGGTATAAAAACAGAAGAGCTGACTCATTTTCTTTATAATAAAAATAATTAAAGCTTAAATTATTTATTAATATCTGAAATAAAGACGCGAATTAAACCGAAGAAATTCTTTGCATGAGGCCAGGGGAGCCTGGTTGGTAGGGCATTGGCTTAGCATATCTTGGGTTGCGGGTTCAGACCTCGCCAGCAGAAAATTCTCCATGTACGTGGTTGCTGGAGCACGTTAAATCTGTAGTGGTCACAAATTCCTCCATGTCGAATTTAATATCAGTGAGGGTACTCTGTCAGAGGTGATCATTATCTGTTACAGATCTAAATTACGATCTATGGATGAATGAATGAAATGCATGAATGAAGTCCACCCCGTAAAAAGGGTTTGTGACGTGTGTGAGCTAGAAGTCAGACTTCTGCCCTTAGGTGCTAAAGAGTCCATACCCTCCGAAGCTATACCCCAGGGGGCATCTCGTAATTGAGGATGAGATTCTTTCGGTATGGTTGTTGGATCTCGCCACCTTTAATGGGTACACTAATAGGTGGGGGTTGGGCTACTCCCATCGTTGTCGGGGCGTACTTCCAACGGGGAAGATTATACCGTGACCGGTGATGGCCATTAGGACTCAATAACAGTGCCCGCCATTGTTGCTCTTGCGGCGGTAATTAGTTTTGTAATTAATCCGTGTGCCTTCGTGATGGGTCTATGATTCGGAAAGTCGGTCTATGATTACCTTCAGAAGCTACTGTATCCCTCCTTCCGTTGTAAAGCGGAACATGAAAACAACAACTTTTTTCCCCAAGATAAATATTTCTTTAAAATTCACAAATATGAACACAAACAATTATGTTTGAAACCACACTAAAATGAGCTACTTAAAATAACGTTTTCATTGCACGCTATTTAAATATTTCAATAAAAATTTTCAAAAAAAATATCTCTAAAATAATTTATTAAGTCTCTGTATATGATAATCAAAACGTAAAACAGTAACTTCATTAGCAACAAATTTAAGAGTTTTCGATATTTTACAATTACTTACTCCTTAACTTTCTAAATTTAAAAAAAAAACAAAAACAATGTAGTTAATGGCTAAACACAATGAATATTTACCAAAAAAATAAAAGTGTAACAAATCAAATTTAACCACAAATGAATTTATTATTATTATTGTTGTTAGATAAACGAAATGGATTTAATTGGAAAGAATGCTAGAGGAAATTTGGAAAAAAAGATAACAGACAATCGAAGAAAAAAAGATACAAAGATAAAGCGAACGAAATTCGAACCGAATTACCTTTTGTCAAGAATTCATTGAAACGCATTTTCAAAAAAAGGGGAAAAGAAAGAAAAGAAAAAGAGAGGTAAGGGATTTATTCTAATGAGCATCAAGTTTAATTACTTTTGAAACCTCTTTCAAGAAATTCGAGTACTTGGATTTTAAGATATAAAAAGCAGTTCTTTCTTTGCGATAAAAAATAAAAACCAACATGTTTGTAAAAAATATCATTTGAAAATAAAACTTCCGGCAGACAGGATATGTTAGTACGCTATTTATTAATAAAAAGCTGAAAATTTGAAAAAGGTACAAACCTTTATTACTACAAAAATCTGAGAATTTAATGATTTGCATTAATTGGAAGAAATTTAATATAGAATCATTGATGATATGTAAAAGATGATGACTACAAATTAATTTTCATAATTAGAACACTGCTTTAGTAATAATTATGCAGAAAATGCAATTTGATATCGCATAAATCTTGTTTATTTTTCTATTAGAAATCTGAATTATGAAACAGAACACGAGAAATAAAAAGAACTATAGCAAACGATTTTCATAAAAAACTGAAAGTGATAATTAGAACCTTAATAAACATAAGATACAACATAATTAAATAAATACCTTGCAGAAGATCTTTAACATATAAACAATGAAATGTCTTTTTTTTTTACTTCGATTCAGTAAAATAGCCAAACGATGTATTTTATTGTAGTTAATAAATAATGATAATATTTATAAAATTAATGCATTAAACAGCAATTTGTTCTGAAACTTCGGAGAATTTTTCTTTATTGCAAATATATTTGCATTTAATTTAACGTTGATAAATTATGATTCAGATTTCTGTTTTCAAATTTTTCATATTTTAGGTAAATTTAATCATTATTTATACCGATAAGGTTTCTAATCCCTAATATATTTGGAATAAAAGGAAAATGAATAATTTTTTTCTAAATGTTTCCCTAAAAGAAGCTCTTTCAATATTTTTTATTCCTTTTTTCCTTTCTTTTATTCCAAAAGATTTATTTTATTCCTCTTTCAATATTCTTTTATTCCCAATATTCTTTTATACCTTTTTCATTATTCTTTTATTCCATTCCATACAGATACTTTTTGAATCAGTATGTAATAATAATATAGATAAATGGTACCTTATTTATAAAAACATTTTTTAGACTAGTAATAATTTGGAAAATATCGTAATTATTTAAACAATGTTATCATTTCTTTTTAAATATGGACAAAAATATACAAAATGTTATATGAAAAGTGAATTAAGCAACAGCAAGCAAAGATTTTCGATTCTGAATGTAATAAATATCGTTTGGTACAAAATATTTATGAATAATATATAGCGAATATAATTTTAAATATAAGAATAAATTATAAATATATATTGAACACTATAATTAACTGAAATTTTTCTTAGTGTTAAAAGAAACAAAGTCTTAATTTTTTTAAATCTGATGTAGAGAATTTTTCAAATAAAATACTAATATTACCTCTAAAGATCCAAAATCAAGGACGATAAGTGAATATAATGAAACGTTTTGGCAATAAATTGTAGATTATGAGGTCATTTGAAATTTCCGTCGGCTTACTTCCAATCGTCAAAAAATTCTAGTATTGAATTTCGTTCTGATGCCAATTTTAAAAACATAATTTTAATTAGGTAAAATTCACACAAGAAATATATTCAATGTTTTTCTGATAAACGAAAGGTTAAACATAGAAATTTTTTTTAAAAAAAATACAGGCTTAAAATATATTTACAAATATTTTGAAATCTTTCTTTTTTCTTAATACAAGAAAAACTATGCATATAAAACTGACATTATTGCAAAATAAATTATTTAATTATAAAAATTCTAAAAATGCTTTTTTCCCCACTGTAATATTCAATTGATTTATTGAGGTATAATAAATGTAAATAAAATCCAATGCTTTTGTCAGTGCATTATAAGGAAAATATAATTTTTAGCAATGATTCTGATAAATTAAAAATCAAAATAAATCCTCTAATTTTAAAAATTCCATGACAGTTTTAAGTATATTTTATTAATTGTTTACTTTTTGTATTTTATTTGTTTATTTTTTGTTTATTATTGTTTTATTGTTATTTTTAATTGTATTAAGCATATATAAGAATACATTATTTAATTACTATGTATTTAATATTCACGTGCACTGTGTTGATATTAAACAGATTTCTAAAAGCAATTTTTTATAAATAATATAGAAATAGACTAATTTGTCTATTCTATATAATTTAAATTTATATCTATACAGTTTATATATCTTGAATTTAAAATAATTCAAGAAATTATCACGTTATAGTGTTTTGAGTTTGAGGTCAAAATTCCTTTCTCTTGGAATGATTCTTTAAAAAAACTGCTACAATTCCAAATTTGTTTTTTGGAAGACTGTCCATTCCATTTTGTTATTTTAACTTTTTTCTGATTTATCAAAACCGAGCAATTTTATTTTTATCCAATTAATTCTAAATTATTTCTATTGCATAAATAAGTGTTGTTTTTAAACTTACTGATAATCTATGAAATATATAAAACGATGCATTTTGATCTTTGTTTCAAAGGAGACTTTAATTTAAAAATTATTAAAATTTAATATAGAAATTATTTTATATATTAATTAAAACTTTTTCTCATACTTTTCACAAAATTTATTCCACATTTCGTATCTTACAACTGATTACATTTAAATTTAATTCAAAATATTGTATAAAAGATATACTTGATCCTATATACTGTTACGTATAGAATGGGTTCGGATTGAATGGACTTTAATTGAGGACAGCACAAAAAAAAATTATTTACAGCTATTTACAGTATGACTTTACAAAGTAAAACTTCAGATAAAATAAACAATCCAGCAGTCAACAGTCACTTACAGCGTAAATGCAGGCCTTATGCGCAATAAAAAACAGACTGCAAAACAACTATCGTATAGCACAGTAAACCGTAAGTCACAGCGACCTCAATAACACAACGTTAACAACAAATGTAAACACAGCTCATTAATAACAAGCGAGAAAAGTAATCAGTTCGCTCAACGAGTCGCTACTATTCCGAGAGAAAACTCTCAACTAACTAACTCCAAGTTACGGCAACCCGTCCCTTATATAGCCAAGAAAACGCGCTCCCAAAAAACACGCGAAGCAACACGCCGCTTCACGTACAATCCAGTGGCTGTCAGAGTATTCTTTTCACGAAACCAACCCGGCTGGAGCGAAGCTCGTCGTCAAACGTCGCCAACCTCGGCGTTCTTCCAAGGCGCTCGCCTGCTTGTAACAATACTATTTGTTATCACATCTCTTTTCGCTTTCTGGAGTTTGAAAAATACAAAAAGAAACTTAGTAAATACCGAAATATTAAACCGTTAGAATTTGCTAAACTTCCACGTTACAGAACTTTTGTATATCCCAAAACACATTTTCAAAATTTTGTGTATCTGTTAGCTTGTCTGAGAGCACTAGCAGAGATGATCTCCCCAAAACTTTCTCGTGCACTTTCAAAAACTTTTTAATCCTTCACTCATCCACCCACGCAGAATTATGAACTTGAGTAAATGCCATTTATATAGCGTTGGTGGACGATAGGTGACGATGTAGCAACTGAAGGTGGCGATACGAACCTGCGACGCTAGAGCCGGTAGCCGAATAACATGACCACTTATTGTTATACTTGCTTACGACAAGTGAGTCTGACGATTTTGCTGCGGGTAGATGGCGCCACGACTGTTGGGGGAGATTGTGATGTCAAGATCACCAATGTAGTGATTGAAGGTCGTGGTACGAACCTGCGACGCTAGAGCCAGTAGCCGAATAACATGACCACTATACCAAAAAGTCGACTTCGGTATCGTTGATGTTATCTGGCTTATAAGGCTAGCGCTACAACGAAATATAGGTCTTTGGCTGGAATATAGCATTTCTACTGAATCTATCATAAGAATTTGTATCTTAGGGTCTATATAATATTTATCAAAGAATATGTGTTGAATGTCTTTTTGCCGATTGATTAGAGACAAACAAACCAAAATTGTGATAAAGGGATAACATACCGATTGTTATTGATTTCGTAAATTGCATTTACTTGCAGGCAGAATTACAAACTGACAGATTTTCAGTCGTTTGCCAGAGTTGAAACAGAATTCGGTAAGGTGTATATTTTACATGCTACACCTATATACCAAATTTTATATACATGGGTATTTGCGTATCGTAATTATCGAATTCAATTGTACTCGAACAACTAGACACTCTTTCTGTGAATAAATTTAATTCAAATTTTTATAAAATTCTACTCTCTACTAGGGCTCTGAGGAGTCGAAACGGGTAATGTGGTCGGATGAATCACGCTACACCTTATTTTGCACTAAAAGAAGACGTCGAATTTGGCGAGAACCTCTCGAAGCCATGAATCCATCTTGTTTTACTCGCACTGTGCAAGGATCTGGAGGGAGTATCATGATATGGAGATTTCTGCAAGCATGGTAGTGGTGCCCTGGTGTTCCTCGAGGACAAACAATCAGCCATGCGATACCTAGATACACTGGCAGATCAAGTGCACCCTGCAATGTTGCATTTTTATCCTGATGGCGACGGATACTTCATGGACGATAATGCAACTACACATCGTGCCAGAAGTGTTCAAAATTGGTTCACCGAGCCTCAGTTTGACTTCCAACACCTTCCCTGGCCACCGCATAGCACGGATCTCAACCCCCATAGAAAATGTGTGGGGTATGGTGGAAAGACGCATCTGACAGCACTATCCTCTTCCATCTGATTTACAAGATCTAAAAAGCTGCATAGCCAACACATGGCATTCTCCGGATGTAAATGCACTCCGGAAGCTTGCAGACGATGCCCGAACGAATCGGAGCAGTTATCCGTGTAAAAGGTGGTCCAATAAAATATAGATCTTGGGTTTCTAATCCATTGGCCAATGAGTGCATCATCTACTGTGTGTTTCTTTTAGTATGTGAGCAATTTTGTGTATTTTTGTGTATTTGCTTTCCCCTCTTATTTCTTTGCATTGGTGCCTATGTCTTTATATTTGAAATTTATTCTATTATCAATTGTGAAATGACTTATATCTTTGAGCCTTGTGGTATACTTGTTGGCGCACTAGGAGTTTATGCATCAAAAACCAAAGAGTTTAGAAAAAAATGTACATGGATATTAAAGAAATATTTTCAATTTAAAAAAATATATATAACATTTATTTTTGTATTAAACTATTTTCAGGAGTTATAAGAATAAACCTCAAAACTCAGCTCAATTTGTTTAATTCTAAATAGTAATTACAATGAGCCAATTTACATTTAAAGAGCTCATGATTGAATTGATGCCATAACTCATTACAGAATTATCTATTATTTTTTTAAAAAGGAATAAAGTTGGTAAAGATTAAAAAGTAAGACAATAAAAATTCTGCAAAAGGCTTTCAAAAACACGCTTTTATTAGAATTCTAAGAAGCAGAAGAAGAAATTTATTTTTAAAAAAGGTAGAAATAAAAACAAAAACATAAAAGTAGGATGCATTAAAAATAATAAAATTAAGAAACTAAGACACAATAAATGTCATAAAAAAGAAATTCCTAACATTTTCTAACCGACAACAGATATTAAAAATTCAATTAAATTTCCAAATTGCAAAGAATATTTTTTAGTTTCTCAATATTTTGCGATTTTTGCTTTGATCTTCTAATTTTGATTTTTAAAAAATAACATATTCTGTTCTTTGGTATATTAACGAAAGCTTGTTTTGTTTTATTTTAATTATTAACTTTAAAACATTTACCAAATGTAAGGCATTTTTAAAATAAAAAATATCCTAAAAATCCAACCAATACTAATTCTTTAATGGTTGCCACACTTTTATTATAGTGTTTTTTTTTCTTTTTTTTTTGGTAATATAGCTTACAAAATAATTTACTCCTTATCACTAAATCCTAAATGTCACATTAATATTTTCAGGAAAAAAAATAGCGATTCTAATTTATAAAAAGACAAACAATTTAAATCCCATATCATAACCGACAAAATCTTCAGCGAGAGACAAAAAAAATGCTGCCCTGCGCTAATATATAAAAACTCATCTTTTATACGTTATTACTGCTTTGATTCAGCTAATTAATAAAAAAATTAAGCAATGAAACATAGAAAAAATATTGCTTGCCATGCTTAAGTAAATTTACTGTTTAAAATTAAAAATCATAAAATGAAATATAAAACTTTATTTTAAGACCAGAAAATTTTTATCGGAATTGTCAAACTATCATCTGTGTAACATGATATCGGAAACAAAAAAAAACATAATTAGGTTTTGATGGATATAAAAATCTTAGATTAAAAGTTGGCTTTTGAGAAAATTGACTCAGGATAGAAGGAAAAAAAAACTGAATTTAAATATTCAAAGAGAAGATAACTCAAGGAAGACCTGATTTTCTATCATTAAATCTTATTTTTATACAAACAAAAAAAACTCTTAGAGAATTGAATGGAAACATCGGACTCGAATAAGCCTTTTTTGAAAAGAGCATTAATGGCACTTAAAAAACTACCAATAAAATACTTTTTAATTATGTGGGCCTTCTAAGAAATTGTGGATTAAGTCAAATTAAAGATTTTTTTGGTATCTATACGTAGAATAAAATGAAATCTCCTGAAAGCGTCTGTATGTTGGAACCGCGAAAATTCGGGAAATAGTAAACGGACATTGGAGCTATTTATACCATTTTGTACAGCATTTTTCAGGGAAGGTTTTAGTACATTAAAATAGCATCAAAATAAAATTGAAAGTTTTATAATTGTGATTTTAACTTAGCCACGCATGCACGAAAACCACAAACTGCACATGTGTAAATAGAAAGAGCTGTGGTATGCCTATGCGATGCCTTTCTTTGTTTACGTCTGATTTTAAACAGCGATTCAAATCTCATTGTGCCGAAAAGAAGGAAATCCAACCTCGAAATGATAGTCTAAGTTTTATCTACGGACATATCATATTTTTACCTTTTTAACAGTCTAAATACTTCTGAATGTGAGCAATAAAAAATTGTTTTGTAGCTATTTTTGATCATTTCTAAATAAATTTTTATGTTTGTTGGATGTTGCGTAACATGTCGATGTCATATTGAGTGGAGGCTTAAGTTAAGTTTAAAAATAATTTTTCTTTTTGGATGCTATGCCACGGCCAACACCGAGTGGGTACTGCTTTAAGAATATAAATTGATATTTTATGGTCAAGATCAGTTTAACAAAGTTTTGGTAGCAGAGTTTTAAACAAGTTGTGCATTCCGATCAAGACTCAATGACTAATTTCTATATTATTAATAATAAGCTCACACTTAGACTATATACTTCATTTAGAGCATTTGTTCCAGTTGAAAAAATGCTCTAAATTATTTCAATTTTTTTTCATACTTATTTATATTTATTTATTTCATTATTAAGTTTATAAAAAAACTTTCCCACTAATGTTTTCGAGAGTTACCCACAAAAAAAAATGTCGATACCTCGCTCAATTAAAAACTATTTTTTTAAAAAAAATGTTGTGAGATACTTATCATCACTCCCCAATGAGCATTTCTAACAGATTTGGTACCTCTAAATCAAACAGTCTGAAATATAGAGCACAAACATATATACATTCTCATTTTTAGTACAGACTCACATTTCCTGCTTTTATAATATATTTCATTGCTGCTAGTGTTACAAAAGTATAATGTTCCTTCTCAGCACAATTAGTTCAAGCACGGTGTTACAAGCTGGCGAACGCCGCGAAAGGTGGAAAGTGTTGGCGACAGTTGACGAGGAGCTTGGCACCACTGAGTTGATTTGACGAGGGGAATATTCTGGTAGCCCCCAGATCATTCACGGGGTTTTCCGAAGCTCCACGAGCTTCTGGCGAACTCGCTGGGCTATATAAGGGACAGGCTGCCGCAGTTTAGCAGTTCCCCTCAGAAGAGTAGTGGCTCGTTGAGCGAGCGAATTATTTTTCTCGCTTGTTATTAGCGAGCTGCGTTTACGTTCGCTGTTTACGTTGTATATTTGAGCTCGCTGTGATTTACTGTTTGCCGTGCTATACGATAGCTGTTTTGCGGTCTGTGTTTATTGTGCGTAAGGCTTGCATTTACGCTGCAAGTGACTGTTGATTGCTGGATTGTGTTTATATGAAGTTTTACTTTGTGAAGTCATCCTGTAAATAGCTGTAAATAAATCTGATTGTGCTGTCCCCTAGTAAAGTCCATTCAATCCGAACCCACTACGCTAAAAACGTAACAACGGGAAATAACCTCTTTACCAGTAGGTTTGGCTGCCGCATCAGTGATCTCTCAGATTGGCGACTAATTCGCAACGAATTTGGCGGCAAAATAGATATTACTGGAAAATTCGAGAATTTTAGCAATTCATCCAATAGGAACCGAAATACGTCTGTGGATCCAGAACCTTCTATACCCGCCAACCAGAAACTATAAAAGGCAGGCAGTCTAAAGTTGCAATCAGTCGTAGTCAAGTATCGAGAGTGTAACAAGCAGCGGTGGAAAAGTTCAAAAAAACAAGCATTGTATGGAGCTCAAGCGATTGTTGAACTGAGCTGTGTACTGAGTTCGGGTGTTTATTATGGAAGCAGCACCAAGTCCTGCGAGAAGTAGCCAATTATGTAATAATGCGTCAGCAGTTGGATATAATTAAAGCGAGATGACAGAGTAGAATTACAGCCGTTTGGAGAGACAGCAGAGCGAAGCTACATAGATTCCCTCCTTTTGGTGAATTCTGTCTGGCTACTTTGTGTGATGTGGTCATTATTGCAACCAACTACTATTTGCGGGCTGCTGTTTGTTTTAGTGTTCTGCTATGTGTTTCCTGTCTTCGTCAAGACTGTATTTCTCGTCGTCGTCTTCTACTAAAAGACTGTTTATTACATCGATCAACAAATCTTGAAAAGAAGCCCAAAGTATCCATGACACTACTAATATTAAGCGCTCTAATGTAGAATTTTATTAAAAACAAATATGAAATGAATTTTTTTTTCTAGTATCTGAATTGTTTTTACCAAACAAAAGCAATTCATTCAATTTGCATTATTTTACCATTCTTATTCCTAACTGGTATACGAAGTACAAAGAAAAAAAATTAACGAATCTCCTTATTTCAGACTCCTCCAAATCTGGAAGGTGCATTTTTAAAATTGCGTCACTCTATCTGTGAATACAATAAATCGAAAACACTTAGAGCTAAGCAGCCAAATTTCGTTTGTGGTTTTTACACCAAATTTGTAAATTTCTGTCAAATTTTTAACGCACTCCATTCAAAGAAAAACTCGCTTTCTAAAGACAAATAAACAAGATAGTAACAAAAAGTAAAGAATTAAACGGATAAAACTCGATAAACAGCTGTAGCATCAAATGTACAGTTCCGTATCATAATCTGAGCCAAATCCGTCAAAGATATAAGCATAAATAAAGATGTGATTTTTCATACATACATTGCGGACTTTGGCAAAGTAACTTTCTGATCTGTCGTGCACCATCTACAGCAACAAAAACCGTCACTCACTTGATGCAGCAAGCAAAGCAAAGCCGTCGGACTCACTTGACGCAGCAAGCAAAACAAATCCGTCACTCACTTACACAGCAAGAAAACAAAGCCGCCAGACACACTTGACGCAGCAAGCAAAACAAAGCCGTCAAACTCACTTGACGCATCAACGCACTCACACGCTCGCCATAACGCTTGGCGTTTTGAAATCGTTCATCTCTCCACCACTCACTTGTGGGGAGTATTGTGGCGTTAGCTTCATAAGCCAAGATAACATCTATAATACTGAAGTCAACTTTTAGTATTATTGTCATGCTACTCGACTACTGGCCCTTGCGTCGCGGGTTCATTCCGCGACCTGCATCCGCCATACGTATAAATGCAGAATGTGATTTTTTTTAATTCGTTATCTTATTACAACGATTGTAGTTTGTGTCAAATAAGAATTTAAATCGGTCACAGAAACCAAAGGAAAAAGGTCTTCCGAAAACTTTCTCTAATAAACATGTTGGTACTTTTCCGTTAGCCGGGCGCAAATGTCGCCAATTGTGAACCAAGTGTGAGTCGAGTCACCAAGCGAAGTGAATGACAAAACAGTCAACAGAATTTTTCATTATTTGGCAATTTTTCGCTTGCGCCCGACAAACGGAATAGTACCAATATGTTACCAGAATGAATGTCTTGCATGGTACTGGCGTGCAATAGTTAGAAAATAATAAACTGCGGCGTGATTTTACTATTTTTAGTGAATCTGCGTCAAGTGAAGGTCGAGATGCGAACCTGCGACGCTTGTGTTCGTAGCCGAGTAACATATCCGTTAGACCAAAAGTGCATTTCGAATCGAGGGATGTTATCTGGCTTTTGACGTTAGAGCCATATTTCTTCCCCAACAATGAGTTTGCGGAGAGACGAACGCTTTAATAGCGCCAAGTGTCATAGCGAGAGTGTGACTGAGTTGGCAAGCGTATGTGTGTGAGTTGAGGCGTTAAGTGAATCTGACGACTTTCTTCGGTTGTTGCATCAAATGTGTCTGATGAATTTGTTTTCGTTGCTGCGTCAAGTGTGCCTGACGACTTTTGCTGCGGGTAGATGGCGCCACACCATCTGAACGAGGTTGCGAAATCAAGGTCACCAAATGCGGCAACTAAGACGGAGGTACAAACACGCGACACTAGTATTTGTAGCCGAGTAATATATCCATTAGACAAAAAGTGCACTTCGATCCAAGGGATGGTATCCGGCTTATGAAACTAACGTCACAAATCTATCGTGTGATCGTTGGCGAGTTATTTGGCGATAATTCCGATATGTGTTAATAATATCCAAAAATAGAATTTCTGTTTTTGACATGTTTTTCTCTAACGACTGGAACAAAAATGTGGCACAAAACTGCACATGTAATCACAAAATCCTGAACCAAATTTAATATATTAAAGTTACAGCGTTTTTGAAGTATTACATTTGCATGTTTTTGAAAGTACAGACTGGCAGAATGAATCATTGACTGATTGAATTTGGCTCCAACTTCCGATAAATGTGTAATCTATCGATTATAAATCTATATACTGTACTATGTATACTACTATGTAGCTCTCTTTTCTTTTATAGTTATCGTGCTAATTTATATTGAAAGAGCTGGACAGACGGATTTTGCCCAAAATTTGATGGAAATCTGCAAATTTAGTGTAAAGACTATACAAGCTTCATTTATCTTAAAGCCATTTTGAGTTCTTTGTCACATGATACGAAATCCGTTTATCAAGGAGAATGCAAGAACATTTCGGAGACTAATCCCGCTGCTTTGCAATGGGATTGATTTCCTTATTATCTTAATTTTTGATCAATATGCATGTATTTGAAGATGTTTATCTAGACAGATAATCTTGTTACAATTTCAGATATGGTTAGTGCAGATTACTTAATGAAAGTTGTGGAAGAAAATCCCACGCATGTTAACAGAATGCAGAAGAAATAAAATATTTAAAAAATAAGAGTATTTCACTTTTGATGCAAGTTAACGATAGTATAAATTTTGCTTTATTAGATGAGATCCTCCCCTATCAACTTTGTAGCTAATAAAAATTCACTAAAGAAAGAAATCAGACATAACACAGGAATACAAAAAAAAATTAAACTTCATAAACTAATAAATGTAAACTTCAATGTAAAAAAAGCATGATTAAATGAAAAATAAACGAATTTATATAGAGTGCTTAAGATATAAAAAATATTGTCGCAGATCTCAAAAATAAAATTTGATTTCGTAAATGAGATGCTGAAATATGCATTTCTGTGGGAATACAATGACAAATATGAAATAACAATAATGTTGAAAGAAAACATTAATAATTTACAGCTGAAATGAGAAAATTATAATTCATCAGACTTCAAGAATATGAACCTTTTCTAAAATCCAATATTTAAAAAAAAATGCAACTATTATGGGATATTTACTATCCCATAGCTACTTAGGTTTACGAACACTCAAATTAAAACTAATCATTACAATCGAATGATAAAAAATGGCTACCTGTTTATTAGAAATTAAAATAAATATTGCCAAAAAAGAATTACTGTTGAATTGAAATAAAGAAAGATCTTGGTGCTATCGATATGCCTGTTTATTAACACTTCCAGGTTTACCAAAAGGTTTTAATTATTACTCATGCTTCTATTAAACATATACAACCTTAAGTCAATTACCTCCAGCCTATGCAGACCTCACTCACTAAGACAAAAAGTAACATCATAAGGTTTTGGAGTTCCACAGTGTGATAAATTTGTTACGAATACCACCACATTATAATTTGGAAAAGCAATTATAATTTGTAAACTTAAGGAATGATCAAAATTAATTGAAATTCGTTAAGAACTAAAAGCTCTAATGTCATAACATTTGGTATAATTATTAAGTTAATATTTTATGACACAATTAATAAAAAAAATATTGATTATTTATTGGGGAATAGAGAACTTAAATGAAATTATGTCGCACATGCCTTTTACTACGAGGACTGATTTAGTCAATTATATTGATTAGTTATTTTTTTTAAAAATCAGAAATTTTCAAGCATGTAGCTCATTATAGCTATATAAAGTCGAAATTGAAATAATTTAAAAGAAACTTTAATCCAGCAAAATGGTAATAGAATGGATTATGAAGATATATCATTAAAATAAATCTCTTGCTTTTATTAAATCACTATTGAAAGAAAAATAGAATATTCAGAATAAGTGAAAAACATTGTATAATCAATGAAAATTTAATTTAAATGACTCGTAAAAGGTGCTTCATTGTTCTATGTATGCTAAATACCACTTCAAAGTGAACTAGCAAGTCTAAAATGAACCATACAAACAAATTCACAATATAATTTAAACAACAATTTATTGTTTACAATCTTGATTGGATACAAAATTATGCTAACTGTAAAATATACAAAAACTTGAATAACAATAAAGGTTCATTTTATCACATAGATTTTCATAAAAATTAAAGGTCTTTATTATCGAAAGCAGTCTTTTCATTTACAACCATTTGGTAAGATAATCTTTCTTTCTTTCTTTCTTTCTTACAATACACATCATATGAACTTTCAAAATGCATTAGAAACTCATGCATTACAATCACATCTTTGGCAGACAATTACAACTCCGAGCAGATTGAATTTAAAAGTAATACAACAAATGCCTTCAATTAAAAAGAAATATGTGTAAATAAATATTTAGCAATGAAATAATCTTTTTTAATTTTTCCTAACGTTATTTCTTTCACGTAATTCAAATGTTTTAGAAACATTTGATAAAACAGCAAAAAAAATAATAATAATAATAATAACTAAGGCAAGAAAAATCAAATATAGGAATAAATGCTAATATTAGTAGGTTTACAAATAATGATACTCTGAAAATCACAAGATCCCATTGGATTTATTATATACAGAACTTAAAATCACAGGTAGCTATTTCAAGCTAAGTAGATTTCTCAAATCAGGCATTTCTTAGAGTGTTAAAGCTTGGAACAATTTTTTAAGTTAGCACACCAACCAATATTTGTAATCTCCGGCAATTAAAATGAAATAATAATTGTGTTAAAGTTGTGATCACAAAAGGTAAAAAAAATTATTAACTCTGTAAAATTATGAAAAATTATTTCAGTAAAAGAACAATGTTCATTACTTCAATAAATATCAAATTGATTTAAATAATTTTTAAATTATGGATTATTTAGAACATATTACAACAAAGATATTTTCAAATTTGCATCAAAACAAAGGATTAATATAAACTAGCATATAAATTGAACAAGAATAAAACTTTTTCATTATTACCAATTATAAAAACTCATTGTTCAGAAAGTTTCAAAAAAAATATCATCAATCTTATCCAACGGTCACATATATAAGTTTTGGTATAGGTTAATTTAAATAATAAATTACTAAACATTTTCAAGAAAAACCAAATATGAAGCAAAAAAAAAAAACTTTTTTTTTTATTTAAAGTATAATTTTTTTACATAAAATTATGTGTCCTTTATAAAAAGCCTTAAATTTACTTGAAGCAAAACTGTTGCTTTAATTTCTAGAAAAAGATTATACAAAAAAAAAAGCTTCAAATCATTTTAATTAATTGGTGGAGTTACAAAGCACAAAATCCTTTTCAGGCAATTAAAAAAATGGACATAAAAAGTACATTCCATCAGATTGCTTATTTAAATCAAATCAAATGAGATTAAATCCCATCACACATTTCAAGTGCATAAGTCATTTTAGATAACCACACAGTTTACAATTGAGTTTATAAGCCAAAACTGCTATAGAAGCTACATAAATGGTCTAGGCTTATGCTTAAAGTAAAATATTGAATGTTAATTTCATTAAAATGGAGCTGCAGCTTGTATGTGGAAAAAGCCAAATTCCAGTATAAATGAAAAATGCCACATGACATATCAAAATACATTGACTTCAACCATACCAGATATTCATATGAAAATAGTCGATACATATAGCTGAACTAAAATACATATAAATAAATAAATAAAATGTACTGAAAAGTTCTGAAAGTTGAATTAGGCCCGCACATAACACAACATTTGGAAGAGCATCTACTACATACATGGAAATATACTTACATATATTTTATTATTTATAAAAGACAAAAAGAATGGAAGTTTCACAAAATATTATTTGCTCTAAAAGTGAATTTAATTTTTGCTTTTTAATATATATATCCTAGAAATTTAAGATTATTAAATACTAAAAAAATCCAGACTAAAATGTTCATACAATTTTGAAAAACAATATTTGGAATCACAAATTCAGAGACATTTATAAAATAAATAATACTAAAAATTAATAGATGGTAAAATTTTAACTAATAATCAATTTTGAACTTCCTAATAATTGAAAAATTATCACAAAAATTTTGACTTCCAGACTATGCTAATACAAAATAAAAATTTTAAATTTTTAAAATTTTGACATTTTTTCCATTGAATATTTTTTAAGTGCCTAATTCTTACTTTAAATAACTTTATCAGAAAATATGTCAAAAATCAATTATATTGAGCAAATTTATGCAATTGCATATTCAATTTATTTTCTTAAAGATGTAATATAAATTTTATTAAACTTTATTTCATATCATTAGATATGAATTCTACAACTAAACATTCCTTATCACATATTTTATAAAACTGAGTTTATAAAACAAATTAACTATGTACACTTACATGCAACTTTGGCATTCATATGCTTGATATGAAAATAAATAATACCCTTTGCAAAAAATAAAACGACATTGGTATGACTTTAACAATTAACTCAATTTCTATTAATATTATGCATGGACAAGCCAGCCAGTCAGTCTCTTTAATTATTAAATTACAAAAGCTATAATAAATAAAATGCTTAAAAATTTATTTCGTAAAATAGTTTTTTAATTATTAAATAATTTTAAAATTATTGCAGCTGCACACTGAAACAGGTTTAATTGCATTCTTATAATTTAAGCATAGTTGTAACTGATATCAATGTCTTCAGTCTGAAATAAAAAAAAAAACAGGAAGAAAAAATATCTACATCTTAAAATATAAATTTACCAACAATGACTAAATATTATCCATAAAACCGAATAAGCAACAAACTAAACAAGTTATAGGGAAAAAAATATACAAATGTAAAAATAGAACACAATCTGACAAAAAATTTCATAAATATTATTTCTAAATTCAGGGAGAAAAACTGAAAAAATTAAATGCATTTTGCACATTTTTAGATCACAATATTTCTTTACAAAATGGCAAGTAACTAAGAACTATTAGGATATATCATTTGGTTGAATTGATCTTATTTAAAGTCAATTAATCAAATAATATACCTGCAATTTTCAACCCTGATTAATAGTAGTTAAATTTTTTAATGCAATCAGAAAATAGTTTCCAACACTTTCAAATACAGTTTACTCTTATTTATCAAAAATTTTAAATCAATGAATTTATTGAAACAAAAAAGGAAATATCAACATCCTACACATGCCATAATTGTTCCATATGGTGAAGAAATTTAAGAAATGAAGTTAAAAAACACTTTATAAAATTGGAAAGTTGCTAAATAAGTTGTCTAATTATTTATAAAGTTTAAATCTTTATAGTTAGACAAGATAAACTTATAATAAATTTTCAATAAAATGAGATTTTTATTAAAAACCATCAAAAATAAATTTGTTGGCACTAAAACCTGATACTAATAGAATATTTCATAATATACACAACAAACCATTAAACGACTAAATTTCAAATGCAAGGAAGTAAATAATACTTCCAAAAATAGATGAGCATTCAAAATAAAAAGACAAATGGCACTAGATTCCAGTTCATAATATTGTTGGGGTGTAACTTAAATTTTATATATATATATATATA
>JAOUZG010012368.1:637060-671915 GCA_026289955.1 Argiope argentata | reverse complement strand
TATATATATATATATATATATATATATATATATATATATATATATTGTTTAGTATTGAAATATGAGAAACATTTTAATCACCATTTTACATTTAGAGATTATTTTAACTTTCAATTAAATCGATTATTAAAAAGTATAAAACTATATTAACTTGCACATGGCAAATATTTTAGCAAAACAATTTAAAAATTGACAACTACTATAAATAATTCTTCACCTCCAACAATAAAATATCTAAGAGTAAAAATGAAACCAACAGAAACATAAATTGACTAAACAGAAACAAATAAAGTAACTAATTATCTACAAATTCAATGCACATACCAATGTGGAACTTCAAGAAACATAGAGTGCTTCTAATCAAAGACTAGAAATTGAAATAATCAAATAAAAATATCTTTTTGAATTATTGACTGAGATTATTAAACAAGTAGCTTTCAGCAAAAGTGTTAATTCATTTACTAATGTATTTTAACTTAGTGATTCAACACTACAGATAAAATAAATAGAATTTTAAATTGTAGTGTTTATTCTACAGATTGAAGCTAAATGCCAATGCTTTAACTAGAAGTACTAAACATTATTCCTAAATGCAAGTATGTGCTTGTGAAAATTACTTGCCAAATCATTAAATTGAAGAAAAACATTTTTTATTGATAAACCTGCTAAGCAGCACACTGATTGTTTTCAAAATTCATTTTAAATCATCTTAGAATTAATATTTTCTTAAAATATATAGACGTACATATTTTTTAAACCATAGTGAAGTCATTAATGGCAAAAAAATATCAGTTCTTACACTTTAAAAATTAAATTTTCAGACTTTAAAATTATCAAATAAATATAATTGAACTCAAAGGCTAAACTATTAAATATCAATGACATAATAATAAACCATAAACAAAAAAGTTGTTTATTAACTTAAGCAAATTTATTTGGTTGATCAAAAAGATAAACAGTCATCGTCCAAGTTTAATATAACCTTTTTCAAAATACAAAACAATTTTTTATTTGTAATAGAAATTAACTTAAAATTTATTGTTTTGAAGGACGTCTATCATAAAAATGCCAACATAAACACAAATACTAAAAACATATAATAGAAAAAATAATTTTTTTTTCAAATAAAAAATTGACTAAAAATACAAAATATCATCATATCAATAAGACTAGTCAAACCAAAAACAATTCTGAAAGTAGGATTGCATAAAATTGCAAATATTTATTTATCATTAAGTACTTTATGTTCATTTCATTAAATGAAAGAAAAAAATCAATATTTTTAAATAATATTTCATTAAAATATTGATCAAAATTACAAAGGCATCATTCTAATACCTCTTAAGCAGTTCGTTCCCTTACATGAAATTTAATACTCCTGATTATTTAACAAAAGCATGCATTTATTTTTAGAATATACATATATATAAATTAAAATTATGTAAGTTAAGTACATCATATTTTAAAACTAATATATAATTGAAAAAAAGCATTAAAAGAGCATTTTATATCAATTAAAAAACAATATCACAAAATATTATAGAACAGCAGTTAATGACAAATTTCATACTAGTATCACAAAAAATATTTTCATTAAAATCTCTCAAACAAACCACATTTAATTTTAACTAATTATAATTTTTGGTTAAGAATTATGATTATAAAGGTTAATGTGTGTTAGAATTTATATGGATTTTTTAATAGTCTGGAATTTAGGAGATTTTAATTCCCAATGAATTCATAAGGCAACATATGAAAAAAATATTTTACAATAGAAATGCAACTTTTTTTTCCTTCTAAAAACAATTGTTAATTCTTTTTTTTAATCCAAAGATATTTAAGAAAAAATTTATTATTCCAGAACACAATAGAATAAATTGTTAAATACATTAAATGCAAGAACAATTATGAAATTAAATATAGAATTGAAATAAAAATAAATAAAAGGTCTCATACTTCAAGTTGAAGAAAAATTGCATCAAAATATTTATTTCTGGATTCCTATACATTATTAATATTTTCATTAACACAAGCAAATTTATTCCTTTTAAGAATTTTTTATTATGACATTTTAAATCAATAATTATTATATAATTAAGTTATGATTATGATCTGATAATCCTTCATTTATAGAATATTTAAAAAAATTAAATTTAATTCATTTAAAAATAAATTACAGGATTTAAAAAAAATGACTAGCTTTATTAAAATTGCTTTTTGAGAGAAAGTCAAAAGATTTTTTCCCCAACAAATTTGAAATTAATAAAATCATACTAATCAATAATTGAAATTAGCACCACTTTTATGAAAGCTTTGTTTTTTAGTACATTTTTCATAAAAATTTCCATCAAAAAAATTCTGCAAAAACAATGCAACATTTCAGTTAGTCCCAATGTCATAATGAATGTATTTATACAGTACTGTCTGGTGCTACAATAAGTCTCACCGACCATTTGATTCATTCTGTTTAAGTTCCAGAGACAAAAACTCTTCTTTCTTAGAGAAGTATTCTTGCAATCTATCTTTGGCATACCTAAATGGAATAATATACAATTAAAATTCATTGATCAAAAGATTATGATTATAATTAAATAAAATTAGAAATAATAATTAGTACTTCTTTAAAATTAATAGAAAATGTATTTACTTAGAATTTTTTTCCCTCAGATAGCTGTACTACCTTTAAAAATTTTATGAACAGTTCTAATCTAAAATAATAAAATTCTAAATGCAATGTAATTTTTGATATTTGAACAAATAATAAAAAATTATTGAACAAATATTACTGAGAACTTTTGGGCTATCTTAATTTCTGAAAACAAGTTTGAAATCTCCCTGAAAATTATACAAATAACTCCTCTCATATATCAAAGGATATTTCAGTTTTGTATATAAATATTATGAAAAAAGAATAAATGGTGCCCATCCATAATCTACATTTCAAAGAGAAAAAATTAATGATTGGCTATTTGCTCATATAACTCTTGTTTATTTTCTCCATTATTAGATACACAAAGCTAATGTATTGAAATCATTAAGAAATTCAAACACAAGATTCTGACAAATCTTCAAGTTTCACTTCCCAACAAACTTTCATTATCAACTGTCTATAAACATGATTAGATCTCCCGAATCAGAAAAAATAGAGAAGGAAAGATTTAACTATTTTTCAAATTGTGCTTATCTCTGAATATTATTTCGGTAACAAATTTTTAGATTATGTCTCAGTATAGATGTGAAAATGATAATTCAAAAATGATGAGCTACACAGATGAAAATATTATAAACGGTATTTCCACTATATCTGTAGATATCTATCAAATTTTAAATAGTTATTTACAGGAAATATGTTTATCTGCCTGAGTGGGAGCAAGTAAAATGCATTATGACCTAGAAGGATAAAATTTAGTTTGCAATTTTCAACAATCAAATTGTAGATCTGTACCAAAGTTTGAAACTAATCTACTAATGGGTTGATCATTTGAAAGTCTATACATTTGCATAAAAAAATAACTAGAAAATGTAGTGGTTTAAACAAATGTACTCTCATATAGTAATATACAACTAAAATTATAGTTTCTCAACAAATCGTGATTTCAATCAATCACAAAAAAGGTGAAAATGTAAGTTTGATTTATTTTGCTGTACACTGAAACTCAAAGCTTTCTAGGCAGGGCTCTTAAAAATATTATACATATAGCCTAATGTCCATGTTTTTTAAGCGAGCATAGATAAGATATCTTTTTTAGGAAACATATATATATATAACTTAGAAAAACTGTTCCCCATGATTTTTATTTGTGGAATTCTCAAAGCAAAATCAAATCATAAATCAGTGGGGGGGGGGGGGTCCTCTTAAAATACTAAACCTAACTTTTAACAATTTTTCAAGAATACAATGAAAAATAAAATTTTATTGAGGGCAGAGGGGGGAGGTCACAAAATAGTGTTTTAAAACTTAAATGGGAAATCTGCAACTTAATAGGAGCTCTGAAAATCTACAATTGAAATCCCTTTGCACCGAATAAACCATAACTGCTCACAGTTAATAATAGCTACTAAAACAATCAATAAAAGCCAATTTTGTAAAAAAATTTAATAATCAAAATAGATATCTCACCATGTTGCTCTTTATTTTGATTCAAAATTCATTTATGTATTAGAGAAAAAATTATATCAGCTCAAACTACACAAGAGCATAAAATAAATAAACCAATTTTGCACTATTTAATTTATAGCGAATATAACAAACATAGTACGAAAAAGATGTGAAAAACCTTACCCCAGAAAATCAAAATCCAATGTGGAATGTGCAGATTGAATCAAAGCCCATGTTCCCCAAAACATATGTGCAGCCTAAAAATAAGATTAAATACGTCATTGATATCTTGATAAAGAACACAGCAATCTAATATATAATCTAGAGAAATGAACAATTACCAAAGCAAATTTATTAACAATGACATAAAAATTTTCTACTGTTTCTTCAGTGATATCGTCTGGACTTAGTTCATTTTCCGAATACCATGCTTCTAAATAGTCCTTAAGCCAGCGCATCTGGAATTCTTTGTTTGGGTAAAGATTTGGTTCAAACTTCTCCACACCTACGAGTAATAAATGTAACTAAGGATAAATGAATATATGCCTACACATAAAATGGATAAATGTCTTGATTAGTCTATTTTTAAATGCTGCTCTAAATCATATCAAAATATTGGCAGTAATAAAGTTATAAAGAAACAACTGTCATCAATACGATTCATTTTATAAGCCAAAAAGAATATTAAGTCATTGCAACCGTGTCACTTTAAAATGCCATTGCTACAACAGAAAAAAATATATATGCCCATCAATTCATGTTCAGAATACATTGATAGTAGCTCTGCAATGGGGGGAATGTTTATAACTCTTTTTTTTTTTTAATATTTATTTATCACTCGATATATTATTTATCCAACATTTAACATGCCATTATTTTATGTATTTAACGTTCAGTGGTTACAACTTTAAATTTTAATGCAATTACTTAAGGATTTTAAGGTTGGTTTGTACACAATATTAGTATATTTTCAATATTTCTAAAGCTGAATGTTTACATTTTTGTTGTTTTTTGAGTTGCACACTCTGAAACCAGAATGCCAACCTATAATGCACATTTTTTTTATAAAAAGTAGTGAAAATCTCATGACCAAAACAGGCAAAATGGACATTCCTTTTCACTTTTTCTTCTAAGAAATGATAATCAAGGAATCGACAATTTTTTCTTTTAAATGCAAAAACTTTTCACATAAACATAATTTTAAAATATCAATGAATTGAAGTATTTGAAATATTAAAATTACTAAAGTTTTAATCAATATCCAGGAGCTCACAATCTTAATATCTTTGAATAATGCAATTTTTGGGATTATTTGAAATCTAGAAAAAAATGTTTTTAAAATAAAAATTAATTTATCATTCATGTTTTTAAACCTTTGAACTGCAATCAGGCATGGAAACAAAACAGTTCAGAACATAAATATGTATGCAAGATCAGATTTAATAAAGCTTAAGAAACCACATTAAAAAAAACTGATAAATAAAATGTTGCCTTCTCAGTCTTGTTCTTATGAAGAAGAAAAAATCATAGTAGAGGAAATATATTTTTTTAACTATCATATGCTAATATAACCTGACATTCTCTTTGTAAACTATATTATTCAATATGAGAGATGAAAAGATTTATTTAAAAGAATTTACAGGACAGATCATAAGAGCTAAAGCACCATACTAATGATGAAATTATTTCTTAAATAGTAAATATTACCTAAGCAAGAATTTTTCGAAAATTTAACATATTAAATAAAATATCACACAAAAAGACATTGGCACTTCTAAAAAGTTACTTTGCAAATCTTAAATATTTTATTAAAAGAAAATCTTACTACGACTTGGCTTACAATTGTTAAAAAAATAAAAGATTCAAAAATTTGTTACATCAAAATTGGCAAGAGCAACACAATTTGGTGTAAAGATCCACAGATCCATAATATTTATCTAATTTTTTTAAAGTGAGGGAGGAAAATGCTTCATAATTACCTTTATTTTAAAATTTCAAACATTAAAAAGTTTTTCATACATTAATATTTAGATATGAGCTTTAACGATTATACATTCAAACATGAAAATTGAAGCAAATATGCATGCAACACAATCTACAAATAATAACAACAATAATAATTTTTATTATTATTTATTGACATTGAATGAGAGTAAAACTAGAGAAAATGGCAACATTTTAATAATTAAATACTTACCAGCGAATTCACAAAAATGGTTACCAATATCAAATGCTTGATAATTGTAGTCAGCATATTCATAGTCAATAAAGGTTACTTCTTCTATTTAAAAAAAGAAATAGATCATCAGATTTCAAAAACTTAATTAGTAAATTCACAAAGTAGAACAAATATTCTCCATATTATATTTCTTGCAGAATCAAAATTTTTGCAATTATCGATAAATGTTTTTAAAAAAGGATATGTCTGAAGCTGCAGTTGAATAATAATTCAATCATTTCCTTAGAGCAAGACATAAAATTTTATTCCATAAATAAGATATGTAGAACAAATACATTTAATCCTTTTAAAATTTTTATTCACAAAAATAGAAGCTAAAATATGTTAACACAGTTAAAAATCATAATAAATTTCAAATAGAGATTAGATTTTTTTAAATACTCATATTATGGAGGGAAGAAGAAAGGAAACTAGAAAAGCAACAAAACGAAATTATTAATTTACCAATATTCCAAGATAGACAAAATCTTTTTTTATACCAATACGATAATAAAATTCTAAGAATGTTTTGATTCATGGGATTCAGTATAATGAATGGCACTTTTATTATTACTTACAAAAAACAAAGATATACATGTAGCGACAAGAAAAATCAAAGGCATGCTTTCAATTTTTATATAAAAATTAATGTGTTTAAAATATTATTTTAACAGTTTTTACCTTTTTCTCTATTGTAAATGACATTTTTTAATAGAAGATCATTGTGACAAAAAACAACAGGAGATTCTAGTTTCACTAAGTGTTCCTTCAAACACTCAATTTCTTCTTCAAGTTTATCTTTAGGAGCTATCATACTTTTAAACCTAAAAACAAATGCAAAGATAAAAAATAAAATGCCGCTATTCGAAAGTTTCATACAATGTATCTCAATGATGAAAGTTAACAGGAAGTTACTTACTTTTCGTCCTTAATGGGATCAGGAAAAGAAACTGGTATTAGATTCAGGTATTTATAAAAAACAGGAAAAAGATTTGCTTGCGGGATCATTCCATTTATATTAGAACGAACATTATGCATTCTAGCAAGTCTTCCAGCGATCAATCTGAAATATAGGTAAAGAAAATTACTCAGTTAAATTGTGTAAATAAGTAAACAAAGTCAGTAAATTCCTTAAAAAATCAAGAAAGCATTTGGATTTTTACCCTTTGAATGATCCAATCCAAAATTAAATAAAGATCTACAATTAATATGAATCCATAATTTCTTGTATGTGTGTAATAAAGTATTCTTATTCGGAAATATAGCCTGTAGTAAATATAGCCTGCTAGTTGGGTTTTAAATCATTATAATTTCATGATTCAAGAACAGCTTATACAGGAAAATTGCAAAAATTTTACCCAAATGCATATATTACAAAATAATAGTTTAAAGAATAAATTCAGTTATTGCAATTACCAGCAAACTATGATCTCCTCATCAAGAAATTAATCACAGCCAATACAACAAATTTATCACAAGTTAAAATGCATAATTTATTTTTACTCGACAGGATATTAAAAGACTGTTAAATAAGTTATCTAAAATTTCTTTTAACCTTTGCGTTAATTTGATAACAGTATTTACACTTTTTTTAGTAATGTGGAAATACCTAAATGCTTGTATTGGTTTCTTTACATTGGTGCTAACACATTTGATAGTTCAAGAACTACCTCAAACAATAAATTACATCAACAATAAAAAGAAAAGTTCCTTTTCTCTAACTTCAAACAAAGGAGAATTGATTTGGTGAATTTTTACTGTTTTTAAAAAAAAGGACTAATTTCTGTAAATCTCTTCAAAGGGAAGGGGATCCTGAGCAAAACTTACTTTGAAATGTCAGGATCTCGAACCATTTTAGTATCTAACACTTCACCAGGTGAAAAACCATAGCAAAGTCCATTAGCAAAGGCACAATGTAAAGGTGCACAAAGTCCAGCTTCACACATCATCTGCATGTTACGAACTTCCAAATCTCTGTCAATAAAAAGTTCAGTTTTTTCTCCATAAACTCTGATTAATAATGCTTGATCTGGATTATCCTTTAAATAACATTTCACTAGGCGGTTAGTGATGCCATCTTTAAAGAGCTAAAACAAGAAAAAAATATTAAAATTATAGATTTTATAATAAAATTATAAAGCACATATTCTACTTGGCATTATGAAAGAAACAACATTATAAAAAATCAACAATTCTGAAAAAAAAAATATGTAATTTATTAAAAAATAAATTTTTCAGATCAATCAATCTGTATAATAAAACAAATAAATTTTCAAAAATAGTAAAGCAGAAAGAAAAATTAATATTAAAAAATTTGGTTAAACTATTCACAAACATAATATTAACTCTCATTCAGAATATTAATTCTGAAAATTTATTTGAAAGTTCTTTTTTCATTTTAAAGACTTTTTCTTTTCTTCCTTTTATCTATGCATAAGGAATCAGCTCTTTAAAACAATAGCAAACATAATCAACATAAAAAAACTTAAAACAGAGAATGAATTTTACTATAAACCATCTAAACTATAGATTAATTCTAAATTCTAAAATATTATATTTCTAGTTTCATAACTCTTTCTGTATGTTATGTTGTTTCAAATGACAATATTTAAATGCAGAGAGAGAGAGAGAGAAAACCCCTCTTTGACATAAACATTTTCAGATGAAAAAAGTCTGGCAAACTAAATTATAACTTAATTCACATTTTTTTCATTCGCAACAGATAAAAATTATACATACATGAATTCTTTTAAATTAAAAGTCATACTTAACATATAGCTATGACCATTTTAAAAGAGGAGTAAAAAATACATGATGTAAAATGAAGAAAAACTAATGAGAGAGAATTGCAATTTGCAATTCTTGGTAATAAAATTTAGAAGAATTATAATGCAAAATTTATTTTACTGAATTCTCTTTAAATTAATATACGATGCCTTACAAACCAGAAATGAGTTATCAGATAATTAAAACAAATAACAATAATTGCACTGATACTTTATACATATGTAAAGATATAATTCTTTTAACAGTTCCATGGCTGAAGAGAGAAGACACTATATTATTTAGATATAACTTAAGTATTAGATATAATTTAAGTATTATAGATAGATATAATTTAAAAGTTGATCAACTACAAATCAGCAAAATTTATGTACAAGCAGTGTGTGCAAACCTCATCTATTCACAAGTCGCAAAAGAGCAGAAAAAGTTTTTAAAAATGTAAAAGAGAGAAATATTTTTCTCAGTCATTATATGCCATGAGATTCCAATAGGAATTTCTTCACATATATCAATTAGGGATGAGGAAATCTCGGTATCTTTTTTAAAAAAATTACTTTTAGATTGACAATTTTTATCTCTTCACTTAGAGCATGGGAATAGCTGATTCAAGCATTACAGAGCTTTTGTTAAATTAAATAAAGAAGGTGGAATTGGATTAGAAAATAAGAGAACCTTTTAGAATTAAATTAATACAGGTTAAATGAAACTAAAAATTAGGAAACAAAAGACAAAAGATCAAATACATCTAACAACAAAAGATCTAAATGCATTGAGAGTAGTTCACTAATCTTTATCATAATAAACTGAAGAGAAATGAGAAGAATGATAATACTTATATTAATAATAATCATGACATATACATATTTAAATACATTTCATAAAGTCTTTAGATTAAGGATGAAAAAGAGTAAAATTATACAGAATTTTTCAAATCAAAAAGATAAAAACAATAATTTTGATCAGTCAAATCATAATAAAGAAACTAAAGCAGATATAATTTAAAAGTTGATCAACTACAAATCAACAAAAATTCTTATGCATATAATTTAGAATCTCACAACATTAAAATGTTTTATATACTTTTATTCTACTACAAGTAGGTGCAAAGTTAACATTTTTTCCAAAATCTGGCAACACAGTTTTTAACTGTAATAAAAAAAAATCTACAAGTTGAAGGGGAAAAAAAACCTTACCAAAAATTATGCTACCAAAATATTAAATACAATGTAACAATTTTAAATAGGCCACCTGAACGTATCAAAAAAAATACACCTTTAAAAAATAAAGAAGGGATTGGTGACAATTCAAGATGAGAAATCAAAAATTACAAGCAATTATATAAATGATGAATATTATATGTTGAAGGACAAATGAATAATTAGGGATAACTAATAATTTTTCTTCTTGACTAAAAGAGCAGAAAGAGATTCATGAAACAAAACTTTTTTTCAATCTAAGAATAATTTCAGTATAAGAAATGTTGAAATGTTACAGTTTAAAATTAAATTATCTCAAAAGTCAATTTAAATATATTTAGAACTAATTCAAGACTATTTAACTTGGTAAACTTAAACAGCTCTAATTTTCCAGCACTGTCAGCAACAGATATCAATGATTATAGTACTTTTAACTCATTATATTTCAATGATTTTCAAGATAATGTTCGAAGACTGATTACATAGATGTATGAAAAAAGACTACAGCAATTCACATTCAATAAAACTGTAACCGATAAAAACTAATAAATGCACTTAACACTAATGAATTTTTTTTAAAATTGAGCGTTATATGAAAGAGTAAAATTTTAAATGTTTAAAAAAAGGTTTAAATTTGTCCATTTAGCAGGCTAGTATATGAAACAATATAGTTACCTCAAAACCTATATTATCCGATTTCCAATTTTTGACCATATTAATAACAGCTGTTGCTCCTGTACATAGTGATGAGAAAGAATCTGCATTCACAACAATGTCCAGTCGATTAAGGGAACCGTTTGAACTGTTCGGCATCGTATATAATGCTCAAACAAATGATAGGTCAAAATCTGAAAACAGAAAACTTTTTCATTAAAATGATAATGCATGAGGATTACACTTAAGTGATAATATAAAAAAAGTATGTATTAATTTAAAATAAATACACATTAATCATACTATAACTTGGAAAATATTGCATAATATACAAAATAAATCATGTTTTTCCCCTTATAGCAGAAGTCTTATTTAATATTATATATTTACTCTATGTTTCAATAATTAATTTCAAAACCCTTAACAACAAGCACAGACATTTAGAGGCAAATGAAAAATATTCTAAATGATATAGAATTATAATTTTTGTTTTTTGGGTAAAAAAATATATTTCAAAAAAATTCTGAAGTCTAAACTTTTGTCTACCTATTAGTCATATGTCATAACATATTCTGACATATATTAAAAAAAAAAACTTTTGTGACTAAAACCAACAAAAGTATGAAACTTTAAATTTTAATATTTCAGATCACTGAATTGATAATTTGAGGAAATAATGTGTACTGATTGGCTGATTTTTCTCATACTTATGTGTAGAAAATATGGAACCATGTGTAAAGAAAAAAATTAACCACACATAACAATGTCAAAATTATATATATATATATAATTCTTACAAGATACTAATTAATGTGATAAAGAATAAATACTTAATGAGTTTATCATTTTAATTATGCAAAAATTCTCATTGCAAGACAAGCTTATATTCTTTATTATAATTTATTTAAAAAAACTGGGTTTTTTTATTGAATATACTATTTTTATTTAATTACTAATAACAGGTGCTTTCAAGACAATAAAATATGAATATAAATACATACTGAATAATATGAATCTAATTTATATAAATATTAAGTACATAAAATACGAGGAAATGCACTTCTAATATTCTGTATACATATGGTCAAAAAACTGCACAAACTAAGTATATCCTAACAATTTGCAGAAGAGCAAACGTCAAAGATAGCTCATTTATGTACTTTTATAACAATTAATGCCTGCTTTTAGTGTCAAGAAAAAAATTACTACAGTAATCTAGTATTTAATTACTCTCAGTTCAATTAAAAAAATGTGTAGTTTCGGAAAGCTCCAAGAAAAAATTCCAAAACAATACAAGAAACTAAGCCGGCATCGTAAATAACATGAAATATTATTCAATTTCATTTACAAACTGTATCTTTAAGAAGACGGTAGTTATTTATTAAATATTTATACATATATACACAAAACAATTTTATTTCTGGCAAACTATTAAATATAAAGAGCCCAAAATATACCTCTGAAATAAGTATCACATGTGCTTCTTAGTCGCCGATTTCATTAATAGCTTGCCCATGACTAGATATATGTATACAATAAAGCTCGAAAGGAAACCGATGCTGAGATAAATTTATTTTTTACATAATTTCATATAATAGTTTAATACATATAAATAAATTCATGTTCTGGCATTTCAATTCACAAACTATTTCAGCCTTCTGCTCAAACACGAAACTACGTATTGTTGCCAAACCTGAAAATAGAGAGAAAGACAAAAACTGTTAATTGGACGAATCCCGTCGCATTAGAGCTAGGTTACGGGGTAGAGGGCAAAGGGCAGACGTCAATCTTAAAATAGAACCAAGGACGTGGCGATTTACAAAAACCAAGCAAAGCTGAAATAATGAACAAAAATAGTATTTAAGTCCACTTCCCTTTGTTGAATGAGCATATTCTCGAATAATTAAAGTTATAAAAGTAATATTGTTTCATTCTCAAAGAATCATTTATGACAGAAGTTTGTATATTTATTTAAAAAAAAAACATTGGAGTTTAAAATATGTGCTTACTTTAATTGCTGATGGATCATTAATATCAAGAATATTACATTAAAAAATCAAATATTTCCACCATTAATATCTCAATTACAAAGTTAAGATATGTTTGATCTATGAAGATAAAACATCCCCAAGACATCATAGTATAGTAATCAATCCAGTCTTCAGAATCTGTCAGATATATTTCAAGACGAATACAAATATCTACAAAGTTTGTAACAATATAATGCAGGAAGCAATTTTCTGCTTCCTGGGCAAGTAGCAGAAAAGAATCACCAGATTATTACTAATCCACCGTCATTCTTCACAGCTGCTTTCATTTTATTTATTTTTTTCTCGCGCAATTCCTGGTTCGATTTTCTCCAGATTTACGGCTTGCCATTTGATCCAAAAATATTGAATTAGCTCTCACCAGTAAATAAGACATTTTTCCACTAAGAAAAATATTTATTCAAGCGTTCCTTTGGAATTTAAATCTTTATTTTGCTAATCCAAGTCTTAGAGTCAGTCTTAAAAACGATGTACTGAAATGTTTGTTATTTTATTTTTATCACGCACGTGCTATTAAGCATGAGTCATGCACCTCATAAGAATTTTGAAAGATCTATTAAGAAGAGTGCTAGTAAAGGCTAGCTTGAGTTATGAAGAAATATTAACTGTCCCAGCTGATTGTGAAAGCGTCATAAATTCAAGACCACTTACTTACGTTACTGAGAGCGAAGCTATAAAACCAATATCACCGTCGATGTTCCTGTAAGACATTCAAGAATATAAACTAATAGATATTGATGCTGTCGATAGTAAATCCCTTACAAAAAGAATAAAATATAGACAGCACTTAATTAAAGATCTAAGGGAGAGGTTTAGATCAGAGTATTTAGGCACTCTTACAACAACGAGTACAGAAAACTCGGCCAAGAATTAAAATTTCAATTGGAGACATTGTTTTGGTAGGATCTGATAACAAAAAAACGCATTGACTGGCCATTGGGACGCATTTCAGCGCTGATTCCTGGGAGAGACGGAGAAGTTCGTCTTGTCAGAGTGCAGACGTCGACTCATGAGCTGCTTCGCCCTATACAAAGGATATACCCATTGGAGATCGCAGCTTCAGATGGTCCTCAATATTTGAAGAGCATAGAATCAATGGATCCGTCCGAGGAATTCGACCATCTCAATGGCACCACCATCCTCGAACACGCACCGAAATTTAGTAAGCGTGGAAGAAGATTGAAAGTTCCAAAGAGACTAACTTTGCAGATTGTATTTACAAGCTCAAAACAGTTTTGATTATGCTCCATAATCAAAAGGTGGGAGGATGTTAAAAATGATGTACTGAAAAGTTTGTTATTTTATTTTTATCACGCATGTGCTATTAAGCATAAATCACGTCGGAAGTTGAGTGAGTAATGTGACCGGATGTATATATATATATATCATTTTTTTTGAAAAAAAAATTTAATAATGTTTTTAAGTGTATGATCCTTTTTGTTAAAGTAAAGTTGTTCAGTTTTTTACGCTTCGAGTCGTTTATATTTGTATTGAAAGTTTTGAGTTTTAACAGTCAGATTTCATTTATTTATGAAATTCTTTTCTTCCATTCAAACCTGCCTTATGGAACATATATTTTATTTTTGATTGACTAACTTTCTTTCCTAATTCTTTTTTCAATAATAACGGCAAATTTACACTCGGACAGTTATAAACTGGAAAGTAGGCAACGCATGCGCAGAAAGGGTCTAATTTATGTTTACCAGTTTCATTACAATGAATTCAGGTATTCCATGCTTGGTTATAAATTGCCAATTTGTGTTCTTGAATTTTTCTTTTTCATTACATATAGTATAAGAATTATAGATATTTACCCAAAAAAACGAGGTTAAAAAAATAACGTGCTTAAATTTGGAGAACTATAGAAAATATATAGCAAATAAAATAAAAAGAATCGCAAAACCCTGAATCAGAAATTACAAAGAGCAAAAATTTTTCCTCGCCAAAATAACCGCCAAATTCTACAAACGCATGTACCGTAAGAAAAAGTACAATATACAGCAGCTTGTAGTTGTTCCGGCGGGCAATTACTTGCCATTGGCCGAACAGCTTTTTTCAGCCTTTCTACGCATGCACTCAGTAATTGTCGTCTTGTAACTGGTCGAGTGTAAACCCAGCATAACAAATAATTTTGGTACACTAAGGAACGGACTTACTTTTACTTTTCTTTTAAAATATCACTTTGCTTCTCTGAAATCTTACTATGGGCTGTCTAAGGCTTATTTTCGGCCTGATTTTTGTTTTTGAAGAGTTTTATGATGTCATGAACATAATATATAATATTGAATAACTGCAAATAAACATTAAAAAATTGAAAAAAGTCAACAAATTGATTGTACAAAAAACGAACTGCTTTCATTTTATACAGGGTGGGGAAAGATTGGTAAAACCTTTAAACATTTATAAATCCAGGAAAAGAAAGCAAAATAAAAAAATGGTATGAAAGTTTAGCATTGGTAAGTCACGGAATTTTTTTACAGATAAGTAAAAGAATTAATTTAAAAAACATCCAATAGGTGACGTTTCACACATATGTGAAAGAAAAGACTTATAAATAATATGTCCACTACCACAGGTGGCCACACATTGAAAGCGTGTCACTAATCCAACTGCGATAGAGTGCAGCTTATCCGTCCCTAGGTAGCACAATATTGTGCGATATTGTATTGTATTAAACAATATTCCATAAAATTAAACAATATTGCAAATATTGATCAATATTGTACAATATTGGTGTGCTACTACGGTCTGTACAGATGACAGCTCTCGGCGGATTGGATGGGCAGGATCGGTACAACGGTATTTTAAATTTTCCCTCAGGCAAAAGTTTGCTGGGGTCAGATCTGAGTACCGGTGAGACTAATGAATGAAAAATCATTAATAAATTAAGCGATTGTTTCTAGTAAAACTTTTGATGCACGAGATTCACCCAGTTTTCTCCATTAAAAAAGTCTGTTTAAGCCATTTTTTTCAAGCGGTCAAATTTTATTTGACAATCTGAATTGTAAATTTGCTTTAAATGACTGAAGTCAATTCTAAAGTATATTAAAAACAATAATTATATTCTGCGCACTTAATTAGCTTTTCGTAAATGTTTATTACTGTAAAAGCTATTTATTTTTTATTCCTTTATCTAGGAATTGCTGAGAGAAATGATCAGAATTTAAGATAAACATCTTTACAATTGAAAATAAATTTAATAAGCTTTTATAATTTAAACTTTATTAGCAGTGTATAAGTTGGAGAAAAGAAACATATTTTTTTTAACAAAAATATTGTAATGACATGGCAAATATCTTTTTACATCTTTAAATATGACTTCATAAATAATAAGTAATTATCAGATCAATCTGAATACAGGCAATGTTCCAGTAAAAGTTTCAAATCCCTCGAGAAAAATCATCACCATTTCGCATATCATTAAGAATGAACTGTATCAATTAAGATGGCATTATTACCACCTACAAACCATCATTGAATATATCATCTAAGGTTTAATCACAATTTGGTACAGGTATACCTTGGGTGCTGGGAATGTGCACCTCGGAGCCCTTTTGAATTTTTAATTAAAATTTTAATTAATTAAAAAATAAGCCAAATTTTAATGTTTTTTCACTATAACTTCCGAAAATATTACAGCACAAAATTGATTTTTACATCATATTAAAGCACAAAAAATTATCTTTTCAATGATACTAATGTTTTGACCTATAAATTAAAACTCTATTTTTAATGAATTTTTAAACATTTAATTTAATCGGGTTTTTTTCAACAATAAAATAAAAATAAACGAAATAAAAATAAAACTTTATCTTCGCGAGGATCTAAAAAAAAAATCAGTTTTTAATAAAATGTTGCCATCATATTTTCAGAAGTTCTGATTTAAAAAAGTTGATTACCACAAAAAATAAAACTAAAATATAATTTATATCACGTGATTATATAAAATGAAAAAAATTGGAAATGTGATATTTTTAAACAATAAATGCAAGAGAAAATTTTTCTTGATCGTTTGTAATATCAAAATTAACAATTCAATTAAAGAATTAAAATAAATAAAAAACAAAATAAAAATATATTACAGAAGTGCGACAGTTAAAACTGAAAAAGAATTTCTAGAAAAGTACCAAACGATAATCTTTTGAGAGCAATATTAATTATTTAAAAGTAAGAAATCTTAATCGAGCTTGAAGATGACGTCATTTCAAAGACACGACGAACAAAAAGCAATTGATATTAAGTAAAAGTAAAATATTTTTGCATTCGCGTTTTTTTTTTTTAATTTTTAAAACACTAAGACATGTTTTAAATAGTTAATTTTACTCATGTGAAGAAATATATTGCGCAAATCAAATAATTCGCCTTCGTGATTGTAATTTATCTCCGCATTTTAATGAATCATGCGAAATAAAAACGCACCTGCTTTCAACGAAGCATACGTAATATTAAAGCTATACTGGTAAAAGCAGGTCAGCTATTTGAAAACGCATCTTTCAAACAAGCATACGTAATAATTACCAATGCAAAATTTGTAAAAGCTTATAAACACATTTTTACCCGCATATTTCGGAGACATTAAAACTTCCTAACCAAAGCAATATCATGTTCTCACATGAGAACAAATAAATCAGCTTTCATTCCAAATTAAACATATAAAAATGTCATTTTCGGCACGTGTATGAATAAAGTGAAACAAATATGAAACATGATATTTGTGGAAAATAAATGGATGAAAACGTTTTCTATAATATTTTACTATACATATATTACTAATCCAATTAAACAGTTTTATTTAAGGTAAATATGGCTTAACATTTAAAAGTCATCATCTGTAATAGGAGTCCAACATATAATTTCTTAATTTTTTTGGGGGGAGGGACATAAATCTCTTACCAAATGGTCTAAGTGAAATATATAATTAGTAGATTGAGGGGAAAAATGCTGATGAATTACGACTTTTAAATTTTTACATATATCATCAGCTCTGTGAATCACGTTTAACAAAATATTCTAGAGACAATAAGTCCTTAAAATAAAAAAGTGGCACTCCAATGAACTAAATCAATCATCAAAGCTGATCGAAAGCTATGAAAATTTCAATATAACTATTCGATAAAAACTGGCGATTTTAGATCACTTTATCAACATCTCAAAGAAGCCAATCAGGGTTATTCTAGAATAATTGGTCTAGACTATGAAAATGATGATTGTTCTAAACTTGCAATAATCAAAACTGAATAAATCAGCCAGATTTGGTAGCAGAAGATAGAAATGTTTATTTATTTATTTAGAAGTTGAAATATTAAGAATATTTTACAGAATATGAATCTATAAGACAAAAGGAATTTAAACCATATTTTTTTGAAATATATTTATATACCAAAAAATAAATAAAATGTTATTATTGAGAGCATTTATATACATCTAAAAATAAAATTAAAAACTTCATGTTTCAATTAACCTGTGAAATGTTTGCTGAATTATTTCTTGAGATATTATAAATTATAAAAAAATATTAAACAGTTTCAATTTCTGTAGGGAACATTCAGCTTAAATGTAGGACTACTCTGCTTTCAGTTCTTAGTTTTATTTAAAGGCATGCTTGGATTGAGTAAAGAGGTCTTTATATTAATTGAATGTTCATCATTTCCATTTTAAATTAAAACTGAATTTTACGAGCCCTGATAGAAAATCAGAGAGAAATGCGGAGTTCAAAGATCAGGACTGCTACATAATAATATAAGTGAATTATATGACTATCGAAATTTGAAGCTTAAAAATATTTTGCTGAAAAACTTTTTATGAGACTAAGTTATATAAAATTGATTGAACCCTTTAATCGGCATTAATACTGGTGAACCAACTGGTCGCCAAAGGCGGCTAGTACATAATAGATTCTTAATCGATATTTATGCTTTTGATGTATATCTAAATGAATATTATCTGGCCCCACTGAATTTTTACTCGAAAAATGTAAAAAAGCTTAAACAAAATGTTTACGTATATGAAACCTTTTTAAGTATTAAATTAATGAATGTCATCTCGTTCGTTGAAGCTAAACAACATCAAAAAGAGAAATATATACATATATATAATTTCAATAAAAAATATTTTGTAATCAATAGTTTTAAAAGTCGTTTGCAACCAATTAAAAAAGAAAAGGTTGAAATAAAACGAAAAACATTTAATTAAAAGAACAATTTAAATGAAACTTGATTAAGACTGAACTTGCCTGTACGATTACGAACGTTCCAGCAGACGATAATCCTCTGTATTTCACGTAACGATTTCTCACCTCTAATGTCGTTACAGCTGTGAAAAATGAAGGAATTACTTCACGGTAATACCGTTAGAAAAAGATAAAAAATAGACGTGTTTTTCGTAATCATTAAATTTAATGTGGCCGAGAGCGCAGCGGGCTTTTAAAAATGGATAACACTTATAAAAAATGCTCAGGTAATGCTGATTGTTTTTGATACGGCTATTGAGGTTTATAAATTAAATATTATTTGTAAATAGAGCTATGATGAAAATCGGTATGCATGATTAAACTTCTAAAAAACGCTCTACAGCGCAAACCGGTCAACTTGGAAGTATGAGATTTGACAGATAATTATTATTTTTATTTTATTTATTTATTTTTTTAGTTTAATAGGGACTTACTAAATAAATTTTTTCGAAATTTGAATTGGATTTTTTTATTCAAAATTACTTGAAATTTTAAAAATTTTCATTATTAATTTCCTATTTTCCTGATTGCATTAAAACCATTTTACAAAATTAAAAAAAAAATTACCTTTTCATTGATACTCATTTTATTTCCTCTCAATTTTTCTCTAACTTTTTAAATACATTTTTTAAAAATACTTTTCGACTCTTATCATGTTTATAGGAATATTGCAGTGCTATATGAGACTATTTTTGAGAGCACGTTGCTTTATTTCAGAGCAAAATTTTAACAATATTATAATGATAGGCAAACCAAGCATATCGCCAGAGTTAATCAATTGATTTTAACCTAATAAATATTTTCATGTTACTATGTTTTCAACTAGAGATTCTAATCACGGTTAAAAAGTTTTTAAATATTTATTTAAATACTAAATGTTTAAAAAATACATAAACATTTTGGATAACTTCACATAAAATCTTAATAACATACATCAAATATTTGTCATGAACAATCGACATTGTTTCAAGTATATACATACATCAAATCTGTCTTGAAATATCAGCATTAAATTTCAAGTATAAGCATTCATCAAAGAAATCCATTGGATTGAGATCCGTCGTGCATGGAGAGAATTCAAAACTATTTCTTCGCTTTAACCAACTGTTCATTAGGATATATATGAATAAATTTTTATACAGCTGTAATACAGATATGTTGAGTTCCACCTTGTAATGACTTGATCCTGGTAGATCAAATAAACCGGGAGCGTTTAAACACAAATGTTTTATTTACAACTTTATACAATGACAAAACAACAACTTGTCCTCATCTAAGTTAATATGCTGGGAAATATTTACACATGGGATAACAGTTCTTCGACTAACACGAGGAGAACTAACAGGCTGTTAGCGTATCTGGCTACTGCGGTAGTAGCTCAAGGGATCTACGGATATCTCCGGTAGGTCCTTTCCGAAGCTCGAATCTTCTCGCAAAAGCAAAATCTCCTGTAGCCCTCTTAGTCACGAGATATCTCTCCAACTCCAGCTCTTCAGCTCAACACACTGCTCGTCGAATTAGCTGGTCTCGTTAGATCAGCTCGTCTCGTCGTCTCTTCCTTTCAAAACCTTCCATTTTAACCTAGGTCAAACTCCGTCTCTCATGTTCGCATTGGCGCGTGGAGATGCCGATCATCCAATAATTCATCAGAAATATTCCCAGTGGTCAGCAGTTAACCGTGGGAATATTTTCTACTCATCCACACCCTTAGCAGACCCTTACCAATATGGAAATATTCACATCTGGAGGTTTCAGTACTTCTTTCTTCAAAGGGCCGTAAAATGCATATGTTGTTCATTATCGGAACTTATTCAAGCTCGGGTGGTCCCATAGGAGAATAGTTACATCTGGGGTTTTGACACGGTTTCCTTCTTCAAAGGGCCGTAATCCACGTGGGTGGTCTATTATCTAGACTCTATTCACGTCCAGATGGTGACACTAAGGGGAGAATTCACAAAGGCGATCACAAATGAAGGAATCGTTCTACAGCAGATCAGATGTCATAATATTCAAACATGTGTCTCTTAGAAAGGGAGGGAAGTTTTACAACTTCTTTACCACCTGTAGTGACATACTATACTTCCAAACACCGCTTTGCAGGCATCCTGGCACAGAGGTAGCGCGTTTTCCTCGTGTTCTGGGCATCCCGGGTTCGAGTCCCGGTTAGAGCATGGTTGTACTTCTGTGTTCTATCTGTGAGGTGTGTGAATGTGCCACCCTGTAAAATGGCGTTGTGCAAGTGAATGTGATGAGTGACTAGCAAAACGTTGTACTCTTGGCTCTAGATGGCACTACTACAAACAAGAGATGCTGGTTAGGCTTAAACCGCAGATTGCCTCATCAAGCTTGTCGATAGCAAGTGCCATAAGAGACAACAGCAGAACATCACTTTAAATAAAGATTTCTACAGTAAATTCTTAAAAACCTCACCACTCAAGTCATTCTCTAAGAAGACAGTCTTGAAACACAAAAATTGAGAAATAACTCTGAACAAATATTTTACAGATTGTTGTTGTTGTTGTGTGTATGGGTGTGTGCGTGCGTGTGGGTGTGTAATTATAATTACGATGATCGATTGAAAAAAGTATATTACAATTAATATCCATGCCAGATCTCAAACCAATGGATTTTCTTTATGTATATACTTGGAAAATAATCGTTAATTCATAGGTTTATTGCCTAATGTATTTAGCGAATCTTTTTTTTTTATTAAATAGGAGATAGATTTTTCTTTCTTTAAATTCAATTTTGCTTTACATATCTATGTTAGAGTATGGCATCAAGCGAAATTCTTTAAGTGCGAATGAGAAATTCAGGTTAATAAAAATTGTGCAAAGGGGAATAAAAATTAAATACCAGGCAAAAATATAGTTCGATGCATATTGTATTATCATTTTTGAAAATGTGTTGTTTTTTTTATATTTTTTAAGTGCATTTATTTGTCTCTTTTAATTTTTTGAGAATCATTTAATTTTAAAAATCAATTATGTATAATTGTTCGGATTTTTTTTAATTCTTAAAAGAAAGCTGCTATATATTTCTACATGTCAAAATTTCTAAACGTCAATTTTTCTTCCAGGAATTTTCGAATGCGGTTCATTCAAGTACGATTGTATTTTTAAGATATTCGACGTATTTATAGCTGAAATGAAAAAAAGAAACCTACACAAAGTTATTTTGCCGTCAATAAGCACATAAAATAGTCATAAATTCTTCGGCGAATAAAGAAGATTGCTGTGCTTTCAATAGAACTTCAAAATTCATATTTCATGAAAGTTTCAAAACATCAGGAGATAAATCAAAAGTAAAAACCGACGAAAATTCTATGAGGAAAGTTAAGAACGTGGACACAATTCGAAGTAGATGTATATAAAATCGACGAATAAAGAAGCAGATGAATACTCACTACATAAAGCATATATTTGTACTCACTACATAAAATACTAACTATATAAATACTATATATACTCACTACATAAAGCATATTTTCATTAAAATTTAAAAAATCTACAGAATAATAAAGAATAAAGAATAATGGAGGATAAAATAAAAAAAAGTATAAATGCTTAAAGGTAAATTGCATTCTTTTTTATATCTCGATAAATATTGAGAATAAAAAAAAGGCGTTTTTTCTAAATTTCCAATCATGCATAATCTGATAGCATTGTGATTGTTTCAAACTACAGGGTGTCCAAAAAGTTCCCGTACTGCTGATTTGTGAATTTATTTTACAAAAACAACAGGTTTAAAAAGAATTATTTTTATGCCAATGATAAAAAGCCCTTTTAACATAAGGAAAAAATAATAAACTTACATTTATAATAAATGTTCAAAATGTCCACCCCTTTCTTGGAGACAGAGCTGACCTCGTTTGCACATGTTTTTCGAAACGCGTTTTAACATGCTAGGAGTGATTTCGTGTATCCTTTGGGTAATTGCGATTTTCAAATCATCTATTGTTTGAGGATCACCTTCATAAACTTTGTCCTTTAAATATCCCCGCAGAAGAAAATCCGGGATGGTCATATTAGGAGATCGAGGTGGCCAAAGATTTTTTGAGATAAGTCGATCGCCGAAAAAAAGCTTCAAGCATGTCCATGGTTTCATTACTCGTATGGCATAATTTAATATACTTGGAAAAAAATCATGGAAAATGATTTTTTAAATTTGGAGTACGGGAACTTTTTGGACACCCGGTAGTTTAAACTGGTTAATGTCTTAAATTAATTAAAACATTTCGTAAGAATTCAGCGAATGAATAATTTGGAAATCAAGTTATAATTTTAGTTGGTCGATAAATTGCCAAATGTGACAATCTTCTGATTCTTTTTCTAATACCTCTAAAAGTGAAAAATGGAGGCCATTATAGCGATTTGCGAATTTGTTACCCACGAATTTTGAGGCTTCAAAAACCTCAAACCAAGACAAATTATTTTGTCACAAGATAATAAAGCTTTCGTTCTGCAAGTCAGTTATCAGACAAGTTTTTACATATCGTAAATATAATTTGATAATCTTTGGAAAATAGTAAACTTCTATAAATAGTGAAAGCAAATAATGAATGCTCCTTACAGCATCAGACATAAAGTGGTTTATAACAATGGTAACATCAAGGCTGTTTTAGTATTTAGAGTCGGAAAAACTGGAACTGCCTAGGACCTCATCAACTTTAACTTAGTTTCAAAATTCTTTTTTTTTTCCTTCTTTTTCTTTTTCTTAGGAATGGAGGAAGGATCAGGGGAATTAAATTTTATATGTTCATTGAAACAAAATTTTGAAAAAGAATTTTCATATTTTCAAACTAGTGAAGTCCAATATCTTCCGTAGTTGGCTAATTGATTCACAAACCAATAGTTCTGGAAAATTTTATGTTAGAATATTTAAATTATAAAATAACTTATAATTAAAAAATATATATATTGAAATTTATTTTTACCCAAATTACTGAATTCTGTTATCGTGATAGTGACTTATTTTGTTATTTTAATTCATTATAACTTTCTCTAACTAAAAAAAATTCTTGCACAGAAATTAAAATAAACTCAAAAGAAATAATTTTTTTCTAATTTTGGACTGAAAAAGGGTTATAAATCTGAATCGATTACGAATTCCCACATGGTTTTATTCGACTTTGTTGTTATGAATAAAACTATCTTTATAGATTAATTTTATTTATTATTTTATTTTATCTATCTATTTATTTATTTTTTGAAAATATCCCAAATTTGAAGCGACCTGAAGTAATGATGTGACGATGAGAAGATAATAAAGAAATTCAAGAAAAATATAAGAGTACAATTGCATTAAAATTGTGAACAGTTCCGTTCTGTAAAATAACAATTGGCCTTCAATGAAGAATGCAATTCGTATTGCTTCAGAGAGCAATTCGAATCTTGAAGAGTCTTAGAATTTTCAAAATTAACATTTGTTAATTTTTAAAAAGTTATGGAAAACTACAAAATCACTTGTCACTGGAAATTCTATCATACAAAACAGTTAAAAATTACTCCGTTTAGAAACCTAGATTTAAATAATTTCAATTGATTTTTTTAAAAATTCTACATCATTTAAAGGATATGGAATAAATATCAATATCATAAAAGAAAAAATTCTAATTCTAATGTGGAGGATCTAGAGATAACTCAACGTGACGTGATACAGTTGTCCAGGAGAACGATCACAGATATGAGCTTTTCATCGTAGTCTCTCTCTCACACACTCTCTCTGCGTGCGTGCGTCCGAGCGTGTGTAGTCACAAATCTGTAATTTCTCTTACCGGCGCGAGCAGTGTCATCGTATGTCAGTGTCAGGTACAGTTTTACTATCAGCCTTGTTGCGCGCTGAGAGGCTGCTATATCAATGATTTGAGATCTTGGCAACAAAATTGGCTACCAATTGGCGACTTGGCGTCGGATTTAGCGATAAAGTAGATAATACTAGAAACTTCTAGAATTTTCACGATCCGATATGTGCCCTGATCCAAGATAGAAACCGAGATGTGCCCTGATGGGTCTAGAAGGTTCTCGCCCCACCTCCCGGGAACTATAAAAAGCAGGCACTCTGAAGCTGGGGAATTGAATTGAGTTGGAAGTGGAGTTGGAGCCGAAGGCAAGGTGGCGGAATAGTCCGAGGGAAAATCAGCGCGCTGTGGAGCTCAAACGAGTACTAAACTGAACAGCTGTGTGCCGAGTCCTGCTCTTTCTGCTGTCCTGTGTTCGTCCTGTTTGTACATATTTGCCACCTGTGTATTCGTTGTCACTAGGTTGGTGTCTTCGTTTAAATAAACGTCGTCGTTGTTTTATACTCAGACCTGCTGATTGTGTCCTCACACCATACACATACTATAGAAACGAACCCGGTGAGAATGTTTCGTCACATTTGGCGTCAGAAGTGGGGTAGTGGTTAACAGTGTATGGTGCCGTCGAGATCCCAAGAGAAATGTCGGGAAAAGTGATCTGGGCTTTTTGTTAGCCGAATTAAAGAAGATGCGGGGATAGCGCTAATATATTTGGGACAAAAATCGCTTTTATTACTATTGTTGAATGGCAGCAGTCAAATATAAGCAAAATTATCGAGCAAATTTCAACCTGCTTCATTCATTGTTTTTAGAGGTACATTTGAATTGAGCTCTTAGCATAGCTACTTAATTGAGTAACAAAGAATTATTAGAGGTGTTCTAGAGAAGGTAAGTCACATCACGAAAAGGTTCAATCCGTCAAAGGAGAGAAAACGTGAAAAAAAAATTTTTTTTTAATATATGCTTCGAACAGAAAGTTCAATCGATCGCAAAAATAGGTTCAACCGTCGACAAATGAGTAATCGCTATGAATTGTCTATGCAGATTGATATGAATGTCTTCTAAAGCAATTATCTTATGAATAATAGCCCTAGTATTATCTTAGGATTAATAAAGTTGGTTGTCATCTTAAAGATATCAGTTTCATTTCCGTATAATTTTTCTTTTGAATATTAATAGTTTTTTTATTCCATTGGATTCACAGTTAGTAACCTTTTATTAAAAATTTTATGAAGGAATTCAAACTTATTAATTAAAACTTTCATTCATGGGGTTTTAACTTCATTGTAGGATTATTACTTATGCTTTTTTTCTCGTAATACATTCACTTTTTTTATGTAAACTGATTCAGTTAAATTTACCTTTTCTAGTCGTATCAAATAACAAAATATATAAAAATAGCTACGTTTTAAAAAAGTAGCTATTTTAAAACAAGAAAAAAAGGGAAGAAAAAAAGAAATATTTTTTATTAAGTTGAAAGAAGTAAGATATTGGGATTTATAGTAACAATGACTGTTATTCCCGCTTACAAATATAGAAAAGTTTTGTTTAAAGTTATACATGCTACCGTTGAAGCCACAATTAAATACTTCTAAAAATGATTAATTGTTTCATGAAATAAAAGATTAAATTAATTAACATTGCAACATAAATTTGTTTTCTACATCGCAATAGTTAATTAATAGAATAATGTTGATAATAAGTGTGAAAATAAAAAACGTGAAGTAAAATGGCGAACAAGTTTTTTTTTGCATTAAATTGATTAAATTTAATATTTAATATGTTAAAGCTGCATTAATTAAAGTATTCACTTGAAAAATTTTCATCTCGAAGAGCAAAAAAAAAAACAAGGAAAATGTAATTTTAAAACATTGCGTTATAAAAAAAAATACAGTTTTTATCATGAAAGAACATGATGTTATTTTGGGAATGAGATTTGTGGCGTCAAAAAAAAAATTCCATAGGTGAGAAATAAAAAAATTATTATCTGCACGAGCATCTCAAAAAATCAGCTTTTAATAACGTGTTGCCAATACATTTACAAAAGCTCTGATTTTAAAAAAATAAGTTAATGACTGCAGCAAATAAAACCAAGAAAAATGGCATTTTGAGCGCTTGATTATATGAAATGAAATAAATAGGAAATAGGATATATTTTTTAAGCAGTAAATGCGAGACAAAGCTTTTTAGATTGTTTGCAATACTAAAGTGACTCATTCAATGAAACGATCAAAATTAAAAAACATATAATTCAACTTGCACGAGCACGTGGTGCTTGGCCGTTCAAGAAACGATTTACTGACATAATACATTGAACTATGTATAGCAGATTTCCTTTTAATCTTTATTATTTTTCTTAATCTAAAAAAAAAATCTGCGATTTTTTGTTTGTTTGCTTGTTTTATAATATATCTTTAATCAATTAATTTATCCAAAGATTATATAAAGTGCAAAATTAATAAACCACTACATATTTTCCCAGATATCACTTATTATTTCATCAAATAGCAAGAAATATTCATAAAATAAATGAATAACACTAAATGTATAGTAAGTAACCGAAAGGTTATAGCTGTTTTTCAAAATATTTTAATAAAATAAAGAAAAATAACAAAAATAAAAACTTAAACAATAAAAATGAACCCGATTGAACTTAAAAATCATAAGCGTTTCATCAGTTTTGAAAAATATGCAGTAAATGATATAATTTATAAATAAAACATTACATTACCAAAAGAAATTTAATATCCAAGAAATCTTCAAGTAAAAATTGACCAGAATATTATTGGAATGGGTTAAAATCAACTACTTCTCCGTTTTTCAGTTTGTTCTCACTTCTAACTTTAAATCAGAAGTGTTGCCAGAATTCAGTTTAAAATAAAGAAACTGGAACGTTCTTGATTTCTTCTAGCAAAGTTGGTGACAAAGAGATTCTATTTTCCAGAATAACAGGATTTATTTGGCGCAGTATTATGGGCTCGAGTGATTATCAAACGAGAAAATTAACATGAATTAAGATGGAAAAAAGAGATTATTTCTTATTTCCATATCTTGTAAAAGTCGCCATTTCGACTTATCTCTATCTTTATCTTTATCTTTACTTATAATAAAGCTCAATGTGTATGTCTATGTCTGTTGGCGCTCTACAGGTCAAACCGTTCGATCTACAGATCCCAAATTTGGTACATGTATACCTTGGGGGCCAGGAATGAGCACCTCGGAGTCCTTTTTTGAATTTCTAATTAAAATTTTAATTATTTAAAAAATAAGCAAAATTTTGGCGTTTTTCCAACATAACTTCCGAAAATATTACAGCACAAAATTTATTTTTGCATCAAGTTAAAGCTCAAAAAATTACTTTTTCAATAATATTAATGGTTTTGATCTATAAATTAAATTTCTATTTTTTATGATTTTTTTAAAAAACTTATTTAGTTGTATTATCCAATTTATTTCGTATAAAATATAAAAAATTTTATCTGCACGAACTCTCAAAAAAAATCGCTTTTAATAACACAATGCCATCACATTTACAAAAGCTCTGATTTAAAAAAAAATAAGTTAATTACCACTGCAAATAAAAACTAGAATAATATTAATAAGTGATTAAATGAAAGGAAATAAATAGGAAATGAGATGTTTTTTCAAGCAATAAATGCAAGAAAAAAATTTAGGATCGTTTGCAAAACCAAAATTTCTAATTCAATAAAAGAATTACAATAAATAAAAAATATATTTAAAAAGTGCGATAATTAAAACTAAAAAATAATTTTAAAAAAAAGCACCAAACGATAATGTTCTGAATCAGAGATTAATTACTTAAAAGTTAAAAATGGCGTCATTTCATAGAAACGATGAATAAAAAGCAACTGATAATAAGTTAAAGGAAAATATAATAACCACTTAATTTTTTCTAAAGTAATCACATTAGAAAAACACATTTACATTTAAAACAATAAGACATGTTTTGAATTGTTACTTTTACTTATGTGAAGAAGATATTTTGTGCAAATCAAAGAATTCGCCTTCGTGATTGTAATTTATCTCCACATTTTAAGGAATCATGCGAAATAAAAACGCAACTGCTTTCAACGAAGCATGCGTAATATTAAAGCTATACTGGTAAAAGTAGGTCAGCTATTTGAAAACGCATCTTCTTTCAAATATGCATGCGTAATAATTAACAATTCAAAATTTGTAAAAGCATATAAAACTATTTTTACCTGCATATTTCGGAGACATCAAAACTTTCTAACCAAAACAATATCATGTTCTCTCACGAGAAAAAATAAATCAGCTTTCATTCCAAATTAAACATATAAAAATGTAATTTTCAACAAATGTCTGTATAAAATGAAACAAATATGGAACATGATATTTTTGGAAAGTAAATGCAAGGAAACGTTTTCTATGATATTTTACCATACATATATTACTAATCCAACTAAATAATTTTATTTAAGGCAAATATGGCTTAATATCTATAAGATATCTATAATCGGAACCCAACAGCTAATTTGTAAATTTTTTGTAATAGAAATACATCTCTTAACAAATGGTCAAACTGGAATATATAATTACATTCTTAATAAATTGAGGTAAAAATACTTATGAATTAAGACTTTTAATTTTTTTACATAAATCATCTGTCTTGTGAATTATTTTTAATAAAATATCCTTGAGACACTACGACAAATAAAAAAAGTGGCACTGAATTCAACTAAATGAATCAAAGTTGACAAATTTATGAAAATTTCAATATTATTCGATAAAAACTGGCGATTTTAGATCATTTTATCAAGATCTCAAAGAAGCCAATCAGGGTTGCTTTAGAATAATTGTCCTAGATTATGAAAATGATGATTGTTCTAAACTTGCGATATTCAGAACTGAATAAATCAGCCACATTTGATCGCAGAAGATAGAAATGTTTATTTATTTAGAAGTCGAAATATTAAGAATATTTTACAGAATATGAATCTATAAAATCAAAAGACTGTCTAAAATTTAAACTTCATAATTTTTTAAGTACATTTAAAAGTAAGTATTTAAGTATATAAATACAAAAAATATTGTTGAGAGCATTTATAAACATTTAAAAATAAAGTTAAAAACTAAATTTTTCATTGAATACGTGAAATTTTTGGCTGAATAATTCTTTGAGATATTATAATTTATGAGAATTTTTAATATTTCAATTTCTGTAGGAAACATAAAACTTCAATGTTGGACTACTCTGCTTTCAGATCGATTTTTCGATTTTATTGAAGACATGCTTGGATTGAACAAAATGGCCTTTATATTAATTGTAGTTCCAGCATTTCTACTTTAATTTAAAATTGAATTTTACGTGCACTTATAGAAAATCTTTGACAGATGCGGAGTTCAGAGGACTGCTTAAGGTCTACATAATAGTATAAGTGAATCATATGACTATCGAAATATGAAGCTTAAAAATATTTTGCTGAAAAACTTATTATGATACCAAGTTATATAAAAAATTAATTCAAGTTTTCAACCAGCATTAATACTGGCGAACCGACTGGTTGCCAAAGTCGGATAGTTTAAAATGTATGAGTTTTTACTTAAGACAGACGATTACTTTGAAAAGTAGAATTTTTGCGAAAATATCGAATAATAGTTTTCTTTAGAAAAACGGATGAGTTTTAATTCTTGTTTTTTAAGGAAGTTACATTTTATTTTCCTTTTTGAGTTATATATGTCTTAATGTAATTTTTCATCTATAAATGTTCTCTTCTCAGTATTTTACATCTGCAGTTTTGGCAGAATCTTTTTACAAGAACTTTATAAATCGAAATCTAATCAATATTTTTTGTCCTAATTTGTTTTAATAATTTATACACTCTCTTAACTACAGAATAAATGATTTGTTAATCAAAAAATATCTTGTTGTTTTAATGCTTTATAATATGGAAAAAAAAATGTAAATCATTAATTATTTGTCCTTCTGTTAAATAAAATAAAATCCTCAAAGAGGTTTTTTTTTTCAGTGTCTCTTATGTCGGGTTTACACTCGGCCCGTTATAAGATGGCCATTAGAGAGCGCATGCGTAGAAAGGGACTGATTTATGTTTACCATACTTTCATAAGACAGATTCAAACATTCCATGCTTGGCTATAAATTGCCGTTTTGGCGTCCTTGAATATTTCTTTTTCATTGTGTATCGTAATAAAATTATGGATATACACACAAAAAAACGGAATAAATTTTTTTAAAAAACAGGAAACATTTAAAATATACACGTTGTAGTGTAGCAGGCCTAGAGAACTACGCATAAAATTTCGTGGGAGAGAACCTAGATTGCACTGCCCCTAGTACCTAAGTTCGCTTCTGGTTAGCATCAACAGTCAGACCACGTGATGTTTACATGATTGGCAGCTGGCTCAGTCCAAGAAGATCACGTGGTTAATTGAATTCTGAACATAGTTGATGAGAAAGACATTATTCATGCTGCTGAATAATCAATTTAAACCAATTAAGCATCACGATCACTGCAAAATGTTTAATTTAAAAAATGAGAAGCTGAATTATCTCATAAGTAAATAGTTGGAGCGATCTCACCGAAATTTTCTCTTGCAAATTTGGTATTTGATTCCCGTTCTACATTTGTAGTTCTAACCGACGTCCCGGGATAGGGGTAGCACTTCTTCCTCGTGATCTGGGCGTCCCGAGTTCGAATCCTGGTTCGGGCATGTTTTTTTTCTTTGTGCTATCTGTGAGATGTGTGAATGTACCTCCCTGTAAAAAGGGGCTGTGCAAGCGAATGTGTGTGTGTCATCTTCATATGAGCTAGAAGTCAGACTTCTGCCCTCGGGTGCTCAGGGGTCCATACCCTCAGAAGCTACTGCATCCCCCTCTTTCTGTTATAAAGCGAACACGATATCAACATCAACATCAATTGTAGTTGTATACCAAGTTTTAATATTTATCGTTTGGAAAAGGAACGTTTAAAATATATACTTGGTTTTTTTCGGTATATGTGCGTAGCAGAAACCGTTCAAGAACGTGCGTAAAAATCTGAGCACTGTTTGCTTTTACGGTGTAGCAAAAGGTCCAAAATTTCATAATGGGTTTAATTTAGTTTAGTTTAGTTATATTAACAACCTGTTGTAAAGCAATAATAGGGCTATTTTGGGATGGACCTCGTAATTTTGAGCCGCGGTCAGACGATGAGGATGACACCTGAATGGCATCCCATCCCTCTCCACACCGCACCACAACAGCGAAAGGATGTTTGGTCTGACAGATCTAGTTCCAACGACCTCCGAATCTTCAGACGGCTAACAAACATGTTCCCCCATTTTACTTACCCCTCTTGTAGTTTCTTGGATTTCTTTGATGTCTGGACACTTTACCCACAATTTGTGGGAAACTTCAGACTGTATGACAGAAAAATTCGGGAAGACAACTCCATTCAATTCTTTTGTCAGACACTTCATTTTCTTACTTTTTAATTAAACGTTTTGGATGATTTTGTATAATGATAATTAATTTGTTTAAATTAATTTTTTGACAAATTAAATTGAGCCTTTTTCCTCAACTATATTTGAAATTCCATCATGTAAATTTGATTTTAATTTTTTTATAACAATCATATTTAATATTATTGATTTAAATAGATGTATCATATTTTCCTCCTTCGCTCTTGTCGCAGTTTTACCTGATGCGCATAATAAAAGAATGATATATATTTTTGAGATAGAAGGATTTATCCATTAAAAATTTTCTAACATTAATGACGTTGCATTTTAAATCTTTGTTAAAATCACTTTTAATATGCCGTAGAACTTCGACCTTTCTAATTTTATTTAGAACTAAATTAGCAAAAATTTGAATCAAAAGGAGAAATAATAATAATAATAATACAATGAATCCGACCTGAACACTTTTTCAATGGTCACCCTCAGGCAGGGATTCAAATCAGGGATTTTTTCTGTGAGAGATCAGACAATAAGTCAAAAATCGATTTCTCGTGACCCAAAAATCCCAAGAAAAAGAACATCTTTAAAGAAAAAGATACCAGAAAAAATTAAATTCACACAAAACGGAACCAAAACTTACGAAACAAAACAAACCAAAAAATTAAAGTTTTTAGAATCTAAATGGAATTAGAAAGAAATTGAAAAATCCAGGATAATGAGGTCTTGTAGATAATCAATACCACAGAAATACAAAAACATTAAAACACAAAAAGTTAAAATCAAACATAACAATACAACATAGACTCAAAACAAAACTAAATAAACCCGTATTAAAAGCACACAAAACAATCAAAATAATTTCACTAAAAGGTTTTTAGAATCTAATTAGAATAAAAGAGAAATACTCTTTTTCTTGGGATTTTTGGGTCACGAGAAATCGATTTTTGACTTATTGTCAGATCTCTCACAGAAAAAATCCCTGCCTGAGGATGACCCTTGAAAAAGTCGTTATGTATTCTCCTTTTATTATTCTCTTTTATTATTATTATTATTCTCCCTTATTATTATTTCTCCTTTTGATTTCAAATTTTTAATGAAACCTTTTTGCTAATTTAGTTCATTTCACTTGTGTTCTAGCTGTAGTAGCATTGGCGCTCTCTAGAAACAATGTTCTTTTAGATATTACTATTTAGGTAAATTTATATTTATTGCTAATTGTTTTTCTTTGATACGACTAATTTTATTTAGCGTATTTTCAATTTTTTTTTATCTTCTTCTCGTATCATAAGTAATTATTTTCTTTTGCTTACTTATTGTGACAAGATAATATTGAAACAGACTTTTTTAAAGTTGCCCAATAATTTAAATAAATTACCTCAGAAAGATAAGTTCAAAAATATTCAAACTTACCAACAGTTATTTTCAAGGTTCCCAATTTAAGACTTCAACGTTGCCGGACCGCGAAACTGAGCTTCGGGCAAACTTCTTGATACTATTTACTTTATCTGTAGATAACATTGCTGCCGCTTTCTCAACCTTATCATTTGATTCCCATGATTTGGCATGGCAATCCATTTGCATAAGTTTTCAAGAATTTTGTGGAAAGTTTTATATATTTGAGACAAACAAATGACGAATTGTTTCTCGAATGAATTAGTAAAAATTTCATTTCCATCGTAAGATCATCAAATTAATTGACTAAATGAATAAAATCTTTTACTATTATTTCATTAAATGCCAAACGATTTTACATTAAACTAAGAAAGCAAACATGCTATCATGACAATTGAAAATAATGCCGGGTTTACGCTCGGCCAGTTATAATGACGGTAAGTAGGTAGCGCATGCGTAAAAAGGCTGAAAAAATGCTATTCGGTCGAGGGCAAGTAATTGCTCTGATGTGACAACAACATGCCGCTGTATTGTTTTTTTTCTTTCCTTATTGTGTATGTAGTAGAATTTGGCTGGATTTTTTGGAGAGAAAAAATTGATTACTTATCATATATAAATTCCAACAATTTTTGCACTTTTTTTCTTTCTAATGCTTTATTTTTTCAGTTTATTTGACATTTTCTTTCTATAGTTTTCCAAATTGAGGTATGTACACCTTTTTATCATGTCAAAATATGATGTTGTTTTTCGGATGAGGTTTTTGACGTCAACATAAATCCGAGGCGAAAAATAAAAAAATCCGTTGGTGAAAAATAAAAATGTTATCATCTGCTGGAGCATATCCATAAATCAGCTTTAAAAACTCATTGCCCTCGGATTCACAAAAGTTCTGATTAAAAAAATAAGTTAATGACTACAGCAAATGAAGCCTAGATAAATGTCATTTTGAGCACGTGATTATATGAAATGAAATAAATAGGAAATGCGATATTTTT
>JAOUZG010012368.1:618822-632060 GCA_026289955.1 Argiope argentata | reverse complement strand
ATATTCAAAGTTCAGAATCATTCAGTTTTAGAATTTACTTGAGAAATTCAACTCCAGCTATTTTTTTCCACTTAATATATTCCAGACGATAAGACAAAGTAAATGTTTATCAATAAGAGAGGTAAAAAAAATGCGTTTCTAAAATAAGCTTCAAGTTCAAAACAAGTTTTGGATAAACACTGTTTTCAATTCTACTTGCAAAATATGCAATCAGTATCTTGAGAAAAAGTTATTATTATTCAAAATGCTTTGATAAAACCGTTCTGTTAGACATGTAATCATTTGAAGGTTACCAACCCTTTTATCGACACTTTAAATATTTGAATCTCGAAAATTATCTACTAAAAATTAATCTTAAAAGAGATCACACACATACAGCAAGATTTCTAGATTTATTTATATCGCTTTGTTGATTTCTTAAAGAACAAATAAGGAATTAATACAAAATCACTTCTAAAAATTAAAAATATATATTTATTAGATTTTTCATATAAAGTCTTCGAAAATGCCTATACCAATGAAATAAAATGTTAATATATAAAAATTAGGATATCTTTAGGTTCTCTCTTCTGTTTTAGGTTAACATGCTCTCTATAAATTATGTGATGCAAATCAGGAAAAAAGAAAATAATATAACAAACAAAATCTACTATCGCAAATTTCAAATTATCTTGTGAGAATATTATTTTCAAAGTCATTATTTGTCTTAGTTAATTTCAGTCATTAACCAATTCAAACCTGTTTGAAAGAATCACGAGACTACTCTATAGGTTTCTATCCCTCTATCTATCTATATATATAAATATGTTTAGTGATATTTTTTAAAACTTTCATTTTCAATTTTTCTAGCTGGTAAACAAAATTTAGGTGCTCGACCGATTTTGTGATGAAATAATAACTATGATGTCGTAGTTCTTTGTCAACCTTTTAAAAACGCATCTGCTTCAAAGGAAGAAGCATACATAATAATAATAAAGCAATACTGGTAAAAGCAGGTCAAGCTTTTAAAACCGCATCTGCTTTCAAAGAAGCGTACATAATAATGATAATAATTCAATACTGGTAAAAACAGGTTAAAAAAAGTATAAGCGGTTAAAATATGTTGTCATTTAGACTTTGTTCATTGCTTACGCAATTTCGGGCTACTTTGCCTTCAATTATTTAAAAAAAACCTAACGAAAACGGATAATGTTTTGACATGATAACAAATATCAGAAAAACAAGTATTGTAAAGGGTTGTAATAAGACAGATAGACTAAACACCATCCTACACATCTGGTACCTATAACCTTAAAGATTATCTAACTAGAAATAAATGGACAGATATTCTTTGTAAATTTTATTAATTTATGAAGAGCGATACAGCTGAAGCAATTAAAACAAACCAGTCAAGTCTAAAACTTTATTCCGTTAGGACGTTGAAATCAGATTCCAAGTTTAATTTTTTTTATTTCTATTTATTTATTTATTTTTAACCTCACATACGATAGGAGCAAAAATGAAGTATTGCGAGTGTCGAAAAATTTCATATCGGCCCGTATTCTGTTCTTTTAACCTTTTCCAAGACCAGGGGTAGATTGGGATACTTAGAACGTTGGAAGTGTAATGACTGGACCCAGGTCGATCAAATAAAATGGTAGCGTTTTAAACACAATGGTTTTATTTACAGCTTTATACACTAACAAAAACAACAACACGTCCTCTAGGGTAAATGCTGGGAAATATCTACAACTGGATTGTCAGTTCGACATCTAATACCGAGAACTCACAGGATGTCCGCGTATCCGGCTACTGCGTGTAGCTACAGAGATCTACGGACTACTTCCGGTATATCTTTTCAACAAACTCGAAATCACGTGGTATCTCTTCAACTCCAGCTCTGCTCACATCTCGTCTCGTTGTCAGATCAGCTCTAGTCTAGTCTCCAGTCATATCAGCTGGTCTAGTCCCGCTTCTTTCAAAACCTTCCATTTTAACATTGGTGAAGTTCCGCCTCTCAGGCGCGTGCTGGTGATGCCGATCATCCAATAATTCTTCAGAAATACTCCCATTGGTCAGCTGTCAGCCGTGAGAATATTTTAAAAACATCCCCCCTCTTATCAAAGCCTTCACAATACACAAATATTCGCATCTGGAGGTTTTAGCATTTCTTTCTTCAATGGGTTTTAAAACGCCCATGTTGTTCATTATCGGAACTTTATCTCAGTTTGGGGGGGCTCATAGAAGAAATAGTCCCATTTGGGAGTTTGACACCGTTCCATTCTTCAAAGGGCCGCCATCGCATGTGTTCTCCATTATCTGACTCCATTCAAGTCCAAAGGGCGATACTAAAAGGGAGAAACACAATGTGCAACAAAGGATGAATAGTCTCACCCCTGGCTAGAAGTAACAATGTTCGAATAGGTGTCTCTTCAAAAGGCAAGGGTTACGACTTCTTTACAGCAGTGTGCCCTATGATAAACAATGTTGTCCTTTCTCATCCCCGTGACCATCAAAGCTAGATAAGGTCCATGAGCTCATTCACCCTGAGAAAGTCCAGTACCAGAAGTAGGATCATGAACCAGGTCCTGCCTGGTAAGCCTCAGACAAGATAAAATATGGCCAGGAGAGGCCAGTGCAAAAGAACATTTAATGCTGAGTTCGAACTGTTTAGCACCTCCGACAAAAGTCATTGATAATAGATGGCCACTGAGGAAGCGGGTGAGAGCAGTATGATCTCGTCTACTGCTGCCCCGAACCAGGGAACCACCAGGGATCTTTGATACCAGGGGTGCACCGGCGAGACCATCCAAATAGCCTTATTCGTAGCCTTCTGTTTAGAAAAGAACTCCATGTAAGTAAGAGAAGCGGCAGGCGTAGTGTTCTCGCCAACAGAGGCTATCGCCAAACTGTCAGCAATTTCATTTCCAGCAGCATCGACATGAGACGGAATCCACTGAAAGCGAATCCGATGAGAGAGGGAGAGATGTTTTACGTTCTTGAGTATCTTTGCACCAGTACTGTCCCTCACATTATGCCAATCGACCAATTGCTGGACAGCACTTCTACTGTCCGTAAAGATCCAGGATATCTTTACACTGCAATAGCAACACAATGGAATTCAGTTCTTCTGGAATTGCTGTAAGCTCGCTCGAAGAAGTGTGGATTTTAATTTCTAGATCCTGAAATCGAATCCAAATGCCACTACTAGAACTGTCGCTATCAAGTTTACTGCCGTCCGTGTACATATGAGCAGCGTCCTTGGGGGCGTTATTGATTCTTTCAAGAGCTAACTGTTTCAGGTAACTCGGCAAACCGATAAATAATAAAATAGTCAATTAAGTTTTGTTAAAATGCCCAGTTTATTTTACCATTTCTAAATATTTTTAACTTTGTAGAGATCCACTTTAAATAATTTTATATCAAAAATTTTGTTTAAAAAATGTATGTTTTATTTGTTTATTATATATCAGTATTATCATTTTGGGTTTTTTGGCTCCGTTGAATTCACATTTAATACAGCTGTATTTACCCGTGTACTTACTTTGTCCTTGCAAATACGCTAATATCTAAATGAGCAAATAAGAATCAAACAATTATAATTAAAATTGTGTTGATATCATCTGCACAGGTAGCTAAGTATCTGTGAGGGTGTGGTCTTAGATATTTTGTTACCTAGTACTAATTGGCCATATCGGAATATTCGGAAAATCACCTTTGCACTAGATTGAAAAAAAAAGTATTTTTGGTATTAAGTTTTGCTGCTTATCAAAATAATTCGATACATTTAATGACACGAATTCCTAAAATACTCAATATACTTAAATGTATACTTTTTACCATGTCAGAACTTGATTTTGTTTTGGGGATGAGGTTTTTGGCGTCAACAAAAATCCGCAAGCGAAAAATAAAAAAAAGAATCATAGGCGAAAAATAAAATTATCTGCACGAGCATTTTTAAAAAAATCAGCTTTTAATAACGCGTTGCCATTTCATTTACAATAGCTCTGATTTTAAAAAAAAAGTTAATGACTACAGCCAATAAAACCTAGAAAAATGTCATTTTGAGCACTGATAATATGAAATGAAATAAATAGAAAATGCGATATTTTTTTAAAATAATAAATGCGAGACAAAGTGTTTTTGATCGTGTGCAATACTAAAGTGACTCATTCGATGAAACGATCAAAATGAATAAAAATATATAATTTAACTCGAACGAGCACGTGGTGCGTGGCAGTACAATAAATGATGTTCTGACACGATACATTGAAATATGCACAGCAGATTTCATTAAAAAGAATTTTCTTCTTTTCTTCTTTTTCTTTCCTCTCTTTTTTACCGTCCTTGAATTTAAAACTCAAATAATCAACTGATATCTAAAATTTAACAATCTAATTAGTAATAAATAATTATGCTGTGAATTATTTGACCAAATGTCATATATTTAATCTTTCATCGAATCGTTCGATCATTCTATTTTAACGAACAAAATAGAACAATTTGTTTATTTTTTTAAACTATCCTTTAATTTAAAACTCAAGTAATCAATTGATATCGAAACAAAGACAAACTAAACTCAACTAGATAAAAAGTTTTTCAATTATCTTTTTCAGCTTACTTGCTGTTTATCTTAACCAATAGATGGCAGCACAACTACTGAGTAAAGTTCGAAGCAAAATTATTTTTACTTGATACAGTTTTACCAAAACGATTAATTAAGGTGTTAAAAAATAATAAAACTTAAAATAAAATTCCAAAATTTTAATTATATCCCTTAAGTGTAATTGTTTTTTTAATAAAACATTTTCATTCGTAGAAATTTTTTAGATTCTTTTTATTTAAAAAAGAATGTTGTTATTTTCATAACACTTCCCTCTGCATAGATTTAGGAAATTAAAAGCATTTGCTACGATAATTAATTTTAGATTCCACCAGTAATAAAATATTTTTCCATTTCTGTTTGTGTGAAACATCTGTTAATTTACATCATCTTGATATAAAGGGAGAATTGAACAGCTGTTAAATGAAAAAAGAAAAGAATTCAAGCATGGATATTAACGGAAATAGTTTGAATAAACAGAAATCAGCATTATTGTATGCTTCAGAGAATATTGAATATTAATACCAGTTGGGTTAGCTCAATACAGATGAGAAATTTCTAAATTTCATTAGTATGTATTACTTTAATTCGAAAGTGCTTCAAAATGAATCGGAAAAATCGATTAATTAACAATGTTTGTGTTGTGACTAATGGCACTTGCCATGGACAAACCTCCGCTGATAGGATCAACAGATTTTAAGCCCAAGAAATGCATCTCTTTGTTTAGCAAGTAGCGCCATCTAGGGACATAAGTACGACTTAGCTACACACACGTCACAACCCTTTTTAGGGGGCGGACTTCATTCATGCAAATTCCTTCTTGCATCTCAGATCGTAATGTAGACCTGGAACAGAGAAAGATCACCTCTGCCCCATTAACCCCAGTGATATTACTCTCGACAAGGAGGACTTCGCGACCACGAACATATTTAACGAGCGCCAGCCGCCACACACTCGAGGAATCTTTTGGCCTTCGAGCTTCGAACCCTTAACCTAAAAAGTGCGTGTTCAACGCTCTGCCAACCAGGTCATCCCGGCCTTATATGTTTCTAAAAATAGACCAAAAATGATTAATGCTTCGTTGGGTTTGGCATAAAATTTGGTGGGTTTCTGTACTATAGATGTTAATTTTGCGAAACAAACTTGATCTGGCTAGCTGTTTCGTTTTGTAGTTATCATGTATTTGAAAGCCGAACGGACAGATTTCTTCCGAGCGGATTTTGCACAAAATTTGAAAGAAATCTACAAATTTGATGTGAAGCTACATCAAATTTGGTAAATTTAGCGACATCAAATATGGTAAATTTAGAATGTCTAGCTCAAAGCGTTTTTGAGTTATCTTTGTCACGGACAGACAGACAGACAATTGGACATGTTCTAAAAAATACGTTTTTCGAACTCTACTACGTAGAGAACTCTACTACGTTTTCGAGATCTACAACGTAGAGATTCATCAAAATTTCGAGTTCGAATTTTATTACCGATTTCTGTATTTTCTCTTTAGATACTACATAAGTTATATAGTAACAAATCATTCAAAACCTGCAGAAGGTTTTGACTGATTTTTGTACCGGTACAAATACAACGGGTGGACCTATAGTAAAACATAACGAATTCATAATAATATATAAATGGCATGATACGTCATACATATTATAAAAATTATAATTAAATGGAAAAAAATGGAAAAAATTTCTTTCTTACGAGGTAAAATCGTGCAGGTGAAAATATGTTATTAATTTCCGATGCCAAAATATAAAGACAAAAAAAAAACAGATAATTTATTATTATTGAATAATAAATGAATGTTTTATGCACATTAGCACTCAATTTTAATTTGACCTCAATTTGACCTCCCCTGAATCAAAACAAATACTGTATTATGTATCTGGACGTCTATGAAAACACCCATTCATTGAAAAAAATCCATTTATCTTCCATGATAAATGCATTATCTAATTCACTCTGGATTGAATCAGGTTTTGGAAAAAATAAACGCGAAAAGAGATGCGAGCGTTCTCTAACGCGAATGCAAAGTCAAATAACAAATTAAAAATAAAACATGAAAACCAAACGGAATGCTGATGATTTTGACTAATAGTTATATTTTTTTTAACTTGCTTAACTAGTTTTACTAATTTAAACCAACTTATAGAAACTGTCTTGATTTCATTTCGTTTTCAGAGATATGATACTTAAACTAAAGCTTTGATATAACTTATCTAAAAATTACAGAGGCATTTACTGCTTATCATTTAGAAGATGGAAATATTGTTTTGACACGTTTAATGATACGTAAGTAAAGAATTTTTTTTCTTACCTGCGATAAATATAGTTAATCGAGTGTTTTGGTATTTTTAAATCATTTATAGTGTAACACAGTAACTTCATAGTAGTGATTATTGATTATTTAGTTTTCAGAAAAAAAAATGAGTATGATATTAACGCACCCGAATTTTATACGTAAATAAAGTTTTATTGGTACTATTTTATTAAGATTACATATTAAATTTTATCTAGCTATTGTGTTAATATAAAAATTGTTAATTTGGCTGTCATTTCAGATTTGATAAAAAATAGTTGATTATTTATATCGGACAATTTTACAATTACAGTTGAAAATTTTATGTGCACTTATAATGTAAAAATTATCATATTTAATTAATTATTAAATTATCATATTTTTTAATTATTATAGTTATTGATGTAAAAATTATCAGCATAAAATTTCTACCTCTAGGATATTTCTTTTTTTTAAGCTACGCCATTTATATAAATAACAAGTAATGTTTATAAAAAAATTTACTCAGTTTAAAGAAGAAGATTTTTATTTTAGTTATATAACCGTTTGTCTTCAATAACTACCACGGCTAGCTTTTAACATTATTTATTAGTAGACATTCACTAAACATAAACACATACACAAACAGTTATATAACAAAAGGGACAACATAACGAAACCAATTAAGACATTTACGAAAAACAAAGGACAGTCCTCAATCGAGACGCTCACTCTATGTTGGCTGGAGGTCGACTGGCTATGATGGCCGAGGTGGATACTGATCTAGGTGGCGCTGATGTTTCCTCTAGGTGACGTTGCCACAGTTCCGTTACATCTCCTCCCCCTCTGACTTCTTCGTGGCCGTCTCGGCAAGAAGTCAGGTGGCGGAAGTCTTGGCCGTCCTCTTTTTCTAAGAGGAGCTACTGGAGCTACCCGGTCTGATGTTTGAAACTTACTTCGTTCTTGATAAGGTTTCAAGGCTGAAACATGATATTTACCGAGAATTTTGTCCGGTTCATTGGGATCGGCAATATCGTAAGTTGTTGGCGACCTTGCAGTCACTATCATATAAGGACCGTCCCGTTTAGGCATGAATTTACTGGTTTTCTTCAATGAGCCTTTGCTAACAGGGTGGAGAGTAACCCAGACTTTGTCACCATGAACAAATTTTGGAGTATCTTTACGTTTCTTATCAGCATACCGTTTTTGTTTATCTTGGTGTTTCTCAACTCTTTCTCGTACTTGTTGTACCGTTCTTGCGAACCTTTTTAAATATGGTGTAATCTCAGGAACGAAGTTGTCATTTTCTATTACGGCTTTTATGTCGTGTTTGACATCATCTATAGTTCTTAGGTCACGTGCGAATTGGAGAAATGCAGCAGAGTGCCCAGTTGAATCACTCTTGGCGGTATTCAATGCAAATCTAATCATGGGCAGTTTTTCTTTCCATGCCTGGTGGTCATTCAATGGCGTAGCTTCTCCCCCTAGCTGAAAATTATTCTCGTATTTTCTCAACAGATCATTGAGTTGTAGTCTTTCATGAGGATTACGGAAAATTGATATAAAATGTCCTAAAACTATTTACATTCACATACAAGGAATATGCATTAAAACTAAAATAAGAAAACTTTTGGCGAGTTCTAACAAGGTCCAGCACAAAATTAATATCTAATCATATACAAAAACAGATGCACATCAAGAACAAGAACAAAATTTCAACACTTTTGGTTATATACTTTTGTCGTAACATACAATTATAAAAATTTTACTACATTATGTTCTTTAACTTTAAACAAAAGTGATAGAGAAAATTGTATATATTTTCAACTGAAACGTTAACAAGTAAAATTTAATACACAAAATAGAATCAATGTTTGAAAAGAAAAGAAAAAAAATGTATTGTAATTGAATTTCAATGTGGATCACATAAAAATGTTTAGTTTCATAGTTTAAAATGAATATCAATTGTATCTTTAAACAGATTGAAATAATACTTATAAACAAAATTAATTAATATCAAAAGTGGTACAATAGCAATTTAAATTGAAAGTGCTCAGACAATTAAACTCTTAACTTAATACTCATCAAAATAATATTGCTCGTAAATTTTCGTTACAAAAGGAAATTGTTAATAACACATTTACTAAAATATTGTTTACTAGAAAAGATAACGCAAAACATGTACTATTTTTATTATTTTTAAAAGAATTCTCGAAGTATTGTGCAAAATCAAAACAGAAAAAAATATTCATTAAGGCAAAAAAAATTGTTTGCGATTATATGAAACAGAGTAGATTTCTCAAAAGGATTTCCGGCGTTATTAACCAATAAAGATCATAAAACAATTTTCACAGACAGCATGAGTCATATTTATTCATGAGCATATTCGAAAGTAGCAAAACAAAATAAAATAAAAACGGCAGTCTCATTCATAAAATGTGACGCCAGCACATCTGCGTCTACGATTTTATTATTTTTTTTTTACTGAGAGGAGGGGAAAAACAATTTTCGTTCTGAGAGCGAGAATCGAAACTCACATATTTAAATGTATCAATGTGTTCAACATATATCAAATAAAATAGACACTTAGTGAAAACTGTGGAGGATGTAATAATAAATTCAAAATACACACAAACAACAACAAAAAATCAAATTTACAACTCTTGATTAAGAAAGCCGTTGCTTTTTCTAAAATGATTTATGTAAATTATAATTACTTTTACTGTAATAAGTGAAAAGTATTTAAGAATCAAAATAAACAATAACATAAAAGATACTTATCAAATTCTTTTTGCGATGATTAGCGATATGCTAGCAGCATACAACAATATTCCAAAACATGGGAATCACTTTGACCGGTAGTCAATCTGAAAACAAAAATGAGCCGATATGCTAGCAGCATACGACAATATTCCAGAACATGGGAATCACTTTGACCGGTAGTCAATCTGAAAACAAAAATGAGCCGATATGCTAGCAGCACACGACAATATTCCAGAATATGGGAATCACTTTGACCGGTAGTCAATCTGAAAACAAAAATGAGCCGATCTCCAGCAACTAAACTTAAACTCGGGGTAAAAGCTTTTTTAAAAACCAAATTGCGATTCCTAACATATTTCACTGGTCCAAAACGTTGGGCGCCAGAAATTATATAACCGTTTGTCTTCAATAACTACCACGGCTAGCTTTTAACATTATTTATTAGTAGACATTCACTAAACATAAACACATACACAAACAGTTATATAACAAAAGGGACAACATAACGAAACCAATTAAGACATTTACGAAAAACAAAGGACAGTCCTCAATCGAGACGCTCACTCTATGTTGGCTGGAGGTCGACTGGCTATGATGGCCGAGGTGGATACTGATCTAGGTGGCGCTGATGTTTCCTCTAGGTGACGTTGCCACAGTTCCGTTACAGTTACTTTTTTATTAAATAATTACAATTAATGTAAACAATTTATCAAAAAATTATGTCCAATCCGTTGTATTAATCAAGTCCATATCCATTGATAATAAATCGGAATACACTGCGCATCCTGAAATTTCAGAGTCAATTGAGGTAACGCAAATGTGATAATATTCTACTCCAGTTGTGGTAAAGCAATACAGATTAGAAATTTTTAATTTCCTTTATTCTGTTTTATTTTAATTCAAAAGTACTTCGAAATGATCCAGAAAAATCTATGAATTAACAACGTTTAATTTTAAATGCCTCAAACACTAAGAAAATAAATAGAATCGTTTGAAATAATCGGTCGAAAACATGTTAAGATTAACCTCATTAGAGTGGGGAAAAAATAAACTGTAGTCTTATTCATTTCACAGTGGGGTAATTAAGACTTTTGGCGGGAAAGTTTGTTTTTAGTTAATAAATAAAAATTAATTAATTAACATTTGAAAAAACTGTATTAACATCAAGTGTCATCCGCTACAAATTTAAGAAATAAGTTAAAAACAAGTATTTGAACTTGAGTGGATAAATAAAAAGTTTATTATTAACGATTGAAAATCTGAACAAGAAATAAGGTATAGATATTAGCACAGGAGGGTTTTAGATTCGAAACCAGACTCCATTGTAGTTCCTGGGTGCTTTTTAATTTGGCGCACACAACATTTGGCGCCAAGGTTCAAATGTGTTTCGACCTTTTTTTAATGTTTGTTAGAAGAAATTATACTTTTCAGTTAGCTGAGCACAAGCGAAAATCGCCAAAGAAATTTGGCGGAATTCTACGTTATCTAGCGATTTTTCACTTGCGTCCGGCTAACGCAAAAGTACCAAAGAAACTGAACGAAATGCAGATTGAGAAAAATACTCTTCTCTGTGGCGTATATTTTTCACTTTATCTAGTATATTTGATCAAATACTGCGTAGTTTTGTTAGCAGATAATTTAAGTGAAAATGTCTGAAACATCTATAATTGCTAGGAATAAAATTGATAAAAATTATTTGCAAAATCAGTCGATGTCTTATTTTCTGCTTAAGCTATTAATATTTAAGCATTTCAAATTGCAAATGCTGAATAAGAATTTCATTGAAATCTTTGAAACAGTAAATTAAATAATTACTTTTTCAGTAATAAAAAATATGAAAATAAAACAAATTAATAAATATTCCTCATATAAATCATTAATAATCTGCTTTCAAATCTTTCCTTTACACATCTTCAAAAATTCTACAAATGAAAACCAACAGCAACGTTGTAAAAAATATTTAAAAAATAAAATAGAAATATTCAAAAACAGATACTGAATAGTACAAATTTTAACCGTTGCCTGGCATAAAAATCTATAAATTCCTTCATTTCAAAATCGTCTGCATTCATTCAATTATTTTAACAATCTTGAAAAATTAATAAAATTGAAAACAATGTAATTGAAATTCTGCATTTCAAAAAAATTTAAATATTTCTTGCGAAATAATTTTTGAAATTTTTGGAGGAAAACATGCAAAATGTTAGTTAATTTTCCTTTAATTGAATATTTAATTAGTTTTTTCACATTATTAATATTTACTGTGTTCTTTCTCTAGAAATGGTGTCAACTGTTACAGTGTGTAAAATTTACTTAGGTATTCACTTTTTAAATTTTTTAAAGATTTCTGTATGCCCTATACTAATACTTTTGAGAGGATGGAAATTTTTCTTCCTACGACTTTAGTTTTAACCGTTTATTGTAAAATAATTTTTATGCTAGGAATTTTTTTAACGTCTCTCTTTTGCTTTTTTTTTGCCTTTGTGAAGTTTTAAAATATCAAAATGCTTCTTTAGAAATTATTTACAATTTCTTCCTGTTGATTTTCATAGTTACTTGTGGCGCCATCTCGAGAATTTAGTAGGAGATTTTTGTTTTTATCATCAGTTTTATCATTTATTTGCATTATAAAACTTTTTATTTGAACCTTTTATTATGTCAGAACATGATGTTGTTTTGGGGATGAGGTTTTTTTTGAGTCAACAAAAATACGTAGGCGACAAATTTTTAAAAAAATTAATTATTTAATTATTAAATTTATTATCTAAAAAAATCGGCTTTTAATAACATGTTGCCATTGCATTTACAAAAGCTCTGATTTAGAAAAAAATAAGTTTGTTACTACAGCAAATAAAACCTAGAAAAATGTCATTTTTAACACAAGATTATATGAAATGAAATAAATAGGAAATGCGATATTTTTTTTAACAATTAACGCGCGCGAGCACGTGGTGCTGAGCCGTTCAAGAAATTGTGTTCTGACATGATATATTTAAATATGCATTGATTTCATTTTAATCTTTTTTTATATATATTCAAGTATTTTAAATATTTTATATAAAGTCCATCATTCTGATTACAACTCAGTAGGTAATTTTTAAGCTTATTTTGGCTTCAAAATTGAAGAATTCCTTCAAATAGTTTCAAATACAATACTTTATATTACTTAAATCTGTTCAAGTAAAGCTTAAAAATATGAAGTTTACATTTTTATACGGATCCCTTATCTTATTAGACCAGTTTGGTAAAATATTTCTGTAACACAAGCATTTAAAAAATTTTTAAAGAATCACTCTTTTGGGAACAAAAAAAAAATAATCAAGATATGAGGCTTTCATTTTTGGGGGGAAGTAATTAATGATCGTCAAAAGAAAGTAATATTTGTTGAATGAGTGATCTTTCTTAGAAATGGTAATGGAAAACGTTTAAAATTGAGATTTCCCGCTTCGAAACTCAGACAATTTTTGTCTAAGTAAAGTGGTACATTTTCCTACTTAAGTTAATTACCAAAATTATTTTATTAAATACTTCTGATAATTTTAAATAAGAAAACTCAATATCTCCCTGTGTGTGTGTGTGTGTGTGTGTGTGTGTGTGTGTGTGTGTGTGTGT
>JAOUZG010012368.1:585706-602935 GCA_026289955.1 Argiope argentata | reverse complement strand
TCTGCACTGTTTTATTACACAATTTAATACTTACTACACAATTTTTAAATAAAATTTTGTTTAGAGTAAGTACAGAAATGGTTAATAAAATTTGAACTGGTGATTTTGACGAATCTACGTTTTAGATCTCCCTGAGTTCGAAAAACATATATTTTTTAGAAAAGGCCCATTTGTTTATCTGTCTGTGACAAATATAACTCAAAACCGCTTTGAGCTAGACGTTTGAAATTTAGCATAGGGTATTTACATCAAAATTGTTGATTTCTTTCAAATTTTTTGAAAAATCCGCTCGTGAGAAGTCTGTCCGTTCGGCTTTCGAATATAAATTACTACAATAACTACGAAACGAAAAGCTAGATAGATAAGATTCGGTATTCAGATTTAATGTATGTCACCCCTGTCAAATTTTGTATCAAAACCAATGTTGGATTGATTGTATGTCGATCTGTACTTTCAGGAACGTGTAAAAGCAATAATGTAGAGACACAATGAATTAAATATATCAAATTAGTTATAAAATACAAGCATAATTTTGTGTTAAGTTTTTGTTTTAATCGATTGTGAGAAACGTGTTTAAAGCACAAATTTGATTCCCGAATACTATTAAACTCATGCCTGGGAATAACCGCCAAATAACTCGCCAAGAAGGACACGATTGATTCAGTAAAAATGCTCAATTCAAGCCAAAAGCTAGTATTTTATAACTATTGTATGCCAGTGCCATGTAAAGCGTTCTCTGGCATGAAAAGTTTATTATAGAGTGTGCAAGAAAGTTTTGGGGGTATTACTCTCATTGGTTGATTATTGTTTTATAAATAATTTATATATACCTCTGAGACAAATGTTTTTTCCTCTTTTTCCCTTTCCTGGGGGGAAGGGGGTAAGGACCTCGAAAAGAGGATAAAGCGGAGTTCCAACGACCCGTTGTATCTTCAGACGAGTGTTCCCCCATTTTACCCCTCTTGCGGTTTCTTGGGGTGTTTTGATGTCTGTGGACGCGTCCGAAGTTTTCCCGCAAATTGTCGGTAAAATGTCCAGGCATCAAAGGACCCCATGAAACAGCAAGGGGGGTAAAACGGGGGACGCGTAAACCGTCTGAAGATTCGCAGGTCGTTGGAACTATGCTTAATATGCTTCCGGCTGGGTGGTTGGATCTCGCCACCTTGGAGGGTACTCAAATAGATGGAGGATCTGGTTCCTCCCATTGATGATGAGACGTACTTCCTACGGGAAGAGTTGTATCGTGGTCGGTGATGGCCCTTAGGACTCAATAATAGTTCCCGACAATGTTGTTGTTACTCCGGTTCTGTCATTCATTATTATTATTCGTGTGCCTTCGTGTGAGTGGGAGAGACAGTAATAAGATTTTCCCTTTTTCCCTTGATGTAATAAAAGTATAGTTCATTTTAGCCAATTCAATTATGGTCATCAATTCGATTAATCTTATCAATTCTCCTAAGTCTCGAAGCAAATGGCACCTATTGTATTGTATTTCACTACCGTTTGAAAAATTATAACTAGCTCTTCAGTCATGGATTTCGCTTAGATTTTTGTAAATACGATAATGCCTATAAAATAGCCTGTTATCGGCAAATTTCGGTACGTATGGTGAAAAAAAAAATGTTCAAAGCGTTTTTCAGATCTGACCATTCTACCGAATTTATCATTTACTTATTTCTTTAAAAATTAGTTCATATTAAGAAAATATTTTGAAAATTTTCATTATAGTTTTAATAAAAAGGAAGCACAAATTAAAATATCTTTCCCCAGTATCTTTAAAACAAATAATTGCTCAAAATTATTTTAAAATTTAAAAAATAGTATTTTTAGTTTCATTAATATTTTTACCACACAGTTTTCTTTCCTCTTATTATAATAAATTTTCAAAAATATTTTAAAGCTATCATTTCAGTTACTAAATTTATACTCCTTTAAGGTATCCGTCTACGTCTAAAATGCCACTTTTGGTCAAAATTCACAATTTTTTTTAAAGTTTTAAAGTACATTTATTTAGCTTTCTAAATCTATGTTTGTTTGTCTTCTACGATTATTAGAAATGGAGATATGAAGATTTATGTAATTGAAAGTAGCTGAAAACGAAATCGGAAGTGCCTACCGGAAGTTGGATATGTTTCGTCGGTTTATCTAATATAAGCTCCTTAAATCATAAATTAATTCATTTTTTGAATTTATGACACACTATGTGCAAGCCACTTAATTTGCAATGATATTAAATACATTCTTTAATTATACAAGCATATTATCGCTTTTATTTGAAAAAGAGCAAATTTTAAAAATAAAATAAAGATCCACAAGCTTAAAAACATTGTCATACTACAATTTTTAGAACTAGAATTCCCAAATCTCTTTCATTTTTTTATCATTAAAAAACAACAACTTTAGTTTCCATTCGACGATAAAGGGTTAAAAAAAAACCTTACTTTCTTTGTTTGTCAAGCGAGAACTTCTAACAATTGCTAAATATTTAGAAGTCAGATCACGTAGGCAGTCGCAGTTAATGGCAGGTAGCATTCCAAAAGCTTACTTTTATCCAAAATGACGACTGATGTACATACGAAATATTTTCAGAAAAATAAACCAGAGACAAACAAACAATAGATAATTGTACTGTCGATAAATAAGTACTAACATCCAAACCAGTTCTTATCGAACGAAACAACAGACTGCCTTGAAACCTTGAAGAGCTCCCCAAATGGGGCCCCCCATGAAACGTCATCCTCACAACTTTCGCTCTCTTCTGGGGTCACAACTCAAAAAAGCAACATACATACCACTCCATTCATGGTAAGTAACAAAAATGCTCCCGTTTTATTGGTTCCTCAGTTTTCTGAAAAAGAAATTGCGTTTCTTGGAGGAAAATACTCTTTAAGAAATTAATGACTATTGTTCATTGTCTTAATCATTAACCGTTTCTTGAAACTTGATGTAGTCGCTCTTTAAATGATTAATTGTTCCAGCCAAATTTATCTCCATTTTTATATATATTTATATATAATCTTCTGGATCTTTTATTTTTTATTTAAAATTAAGAGAAATCCATCGCAGACGATTTTTTAAAATTTAAGGGATTTTACACTTATTACTATTTTTGCCTCAGCTAAATTTAATACAACATCAGCCTTAGACATTGATGAAAAATTAAAACATCTTTATATATATGCTAAATTTAATTAAACCAAAACAATGATAAAGATGGTGTTCTTAAATAAATAACAGATAATATAACAGATAACCATCCCAGACGATTTTGCAAAGAGTAAAGGTCTTAATACACATTGCTATCTTTATTCTATGTAAATGTATCGCAAAGTCATACAACCCCCAGACAATGATGTAAAATTTAAGCCTTTTTATATATATTATTATCATCTTTATTTTAGTCAAATTTAATGAAACAAAAATGGCAATAAAGGTGAAATTTTTAAATAAATAACAGATAATGAAGTTGGACGTTAATGTTAAAATTAGCTGAAATTCCATTGCAGACGATTTTGTAAAGTTCAAGTGGTTTTTCATACATATTGCTATCTTTGTCTGGGCTAAATTTTCTGCAATATCAAGCTCAGACAATGATGGAAAATGTAAGCATTATTATACATAATATCAACTTCGTTTATGTTCAATTTAATTAAACCAAAATGGAAATAAAAATGGAGTTAAATAAATAATAGATAATGACATTAGACGTTAATGTAAAAATTAATTAAAATCTACCCCAGACTATTTTGTAAACAGTAAGGGTATTAATACATATTGCTAGCTTTCTCCTATTTAAATGTAGGGCAACATTATTCAATTCACAGACAATGATGAAAAATTTAAGCATTTTTATATATACTATTATTGTCAACTTTGTTTCAGTCAAATTTAATGAAACAAAAATGGCAAAAAGGTGAAGTTATTAAATAAATAATAGATGATGAAATTGGACGTTAATGTTAAAATTAGTTGAAATCCATCATACACAATTTTGTAAAATTTAAGGGTTTATATATATATATATATATATATATATATTGCTATCTTTGTCTGGACTACAATATTTACCTCAGGCAGAGATAAAAAAAATTTAAGCATCTTTATACATATTGTTATCTTTATTTTACTTAAATTTAGCTAAATCAATAATGGAGTTGTTAAATTAATAACAGATAATGAAATTGGATGGAATAAAAAAATTGATGATCAATTTTTGTTTTGTAGATTAAACTTTTTTTGAAAAATTCTTGCAAGTTTAAAAAATGAACGTTAAAAAGAACTCAAAATTAACTCTAATATCTTTCTATGAAAACTTATCGTTGTATTTTGTCTTGAAACATATTTTCTGTCAATTGAAAGTTAGAAATCTCTGGTACAAGTCTTGACGGACCTAATTTTAGATTATTTATCTAATCTTTAAGAGTTTCTCTAGAAGTTATTATATAGGCATATTTTACTTACATATAGCTTTAAATAACGTTTTTTTCTCTATTATATTCCGAAGTTCTTCAAAATATATTCACTTAGAAGATAGAAATATTTCATATAAGATTTAGAGGATTATTTAAAAGTTTACTTAAAAAAGATTATGAAATAGGTTTAATGTAGTTAAAATTAGGAAGAAATAGAATAAAAATGCGTTTAAATTTAAAATTCTATATAAATTAATTAGACGTTCCAGATAAGCCATGACAATACCTACTTTTGACGTTCTGTCCCATTATGATTGAAATGTCGAGATACGCCAATTTTGGAGGAAATATATCATTTCTAACTAAATTGCCCACGATTCATTCCTATTGGCGATAAAATATTCCGAATAGTTTTATTTTAACTTATAATTAAATATATTATATTAAAAAATTTCTAAAAGAATTTTAGCCATTTTTTTTCGTTTATTTACATTCACGTCGAATTAAAAAAAGAAATTAAATTCATCGAATCTATCATTATTTCAATGATAAGATGATGGAATACAGATTATAATTAATTCCGATCAAAATCGATCTATTCTAGAACAAGTTTATTTTTATAAAAAAAAATTTCATCAACTCAACTCGCCTTGTTTACATTATTTCGAGCGGCAGATGTTTAAAAACTCGTCTGAAATCGGAAGAGTAGCAGTGAAGTGAAAAAATCGAGTTGAGAATTATTATAAACTGCATAATGACTAAGGTGAGATTTGAGTTATCATTTCTGTGGAGACAATGCATCGTTCAAAGTAGGTCTGAAATTGTATTAAAATATTTTTTGATAATTCACAGATTAAACTGAACTCAATCTAATTCAGGTAGTGTATAGGTCTGCTCTGTTTCTTTTTCTTCCATAAAACGTTTTTCTGTTTGCCGATCAATTTAGAACAACCAATTATGCGATCAGGGACCAAACATAATTGTGTTTTCAGTGGCGTAATCCGAGAATACCGGATCTTCTCCAAAAGTTTAAAATGAAGTCCTAAAAAAATTAAAGTCATCATTATAACTAATTCTAAAAGTATTTTATTTTTTGAAACGCTTGAGTACTTTTTGTAATTACGAATTGACTTAAAAGAATCTTTTAATTACCTTAATGTTAGATAATCAACACTTTAAAGAATCTTATAAAATTATATTACTAAAGAATCTTGTAATTAATTTATCTTAATCTTATGTAATTAATACATAAAATAATTTTGTAATTATCTTGTCTCAATCTTATATAATTAATATATTAAAGAATCTTATAATTATCTTATATTAATCATATAATTAACATATTAAAGAATAATGATCTTATCTTAACCTTATATAATTATTTTATTACGTTGTCTTATAATTATCTTATATTTATCTTATATAAATAATACATAAAAGAATCATATAATTAATATATTAAAGAATCATATATATTATATTATTAATGAATTATATAACTAATATATTAAAGAACCTTATATAATTATATTATTAAAGAATCTTATGATTATCTTACCTTAATCCCATGTAATTAATATGTTAAAGAATCATATATATTATATTATTAATGAATCATATAATTAATATATGAAGAATCATATACATTATATTATTAATGAATTATATAATTAATGTATTAAAGAACCTTATATAATTATATTATTAATCTTACAAATAATACATTAAAGAATCATATATAGTATAATATTAATGAATCATATATAGTATAATATTAATGAACTATATAATTAATATATTAAAGAACTTTATATAATTATATCGTTAAAGACTCACGTAATTATCTTATCTTAATCTTATATAATTAATAAATAAAAGAATCATAATTATTTTATTAAAGAATCTTATAATCATCTTGCCTTAATCCCATATAATTAATTAATTAAAGAATCATATATATTATATTATTAAAGAATCATATAATTAATATATTAAAGAACTTAATTTAATTATATTATTAAAGAATCATATAATTAATACATTAAAGAATTATATATAGTAAAATATTAATGAATCATATAATTAATATATTAAAGAAATTTATATAATTATATTATTAAACACTCACATAATTATCTTATCTTAATCTTATATAATTAATACATAAAAGAATAATATAATTATATTATTAAAGAATCTTATAATCATCTTACCTTAATCCCATATAATTAATATATTAACGAATCATTTATATTATATTATTAATGAATCATATAATTAATATATTAAAGAACTTTATTTAATTATATTATTAAAGAATCATATAATTAATACATTAAAGAACCTTATTTAATTATATTATTAAAGAATCAAATAATCAATATATTAAAGAACCTTATATAATTAAGGACAGTATAGGAGTAGAATAGGTTATATTTTTATATGGAAGTATTTTTATTTTTTATAAAGTGGCAGTACTTTCCTATTTACTAAAAATAATTTATTATTTCGAGCTTTCATTTCAACAAGAATGTGTGCAGTTTTTATCTAATTGTTGGACCAATGAATGACCAATCAACAGTACTGTGATCTCTATAATCCAGTTTTTCGCTAATCCGGCCCTTTCAGTTATCTGTCAGAAGGGCACGCGAGTGGATATCAAGTCAATGCATGTGACTGCATTATCAGGGCATTCTGGAAACGAGGATTCCGTCGGTTCGTTAATCAATGGGATCGTTGTGCTCAGGCCTATGCTGACTACTTTGAATAGTCTTCATTTATAACCACAGTGTCGTTTCGTTTCTTTTCATTTGAACACCCCTTGTATAAAGAAAGTAGAACACTCATCAAGAAAATCGAATTCCAGATTTTAATGATTCTCCATATTTCTGGCATCCCAGAATTAAAAAAGCACCTCCTCCCCTTTTTTAAAAAAACTATAATCAGCTATCGTGCCAGACGCTTCTCATCTTCAATTACGAGTTGTCCCCCCTTGGGACTAGATGTCTATTAATACATCCGACTTGAATAAAATTATAACCTTGATTATCTGTTGCTGTTATTACTAATGGCACTTGCCATGAACAAGTGTGGTAACGTCCGTCAGCGATTTTAAACCAAATGAACGTCTCTTGTTTTTGAAATAAAGTCAACTAGGCCAAAAGTACGACTTAGCTACACAATCATCACAAGCTTGCACAGTAGCTTTTTACATTTTTACAGGGGGGGGGGATATTCACACACCTCACAGATAGTACACAGAAGAACAACCATGCCCTAACCGGAACTCGAACCCAAGACGCTCAGATTATGAGGAAGACGCTCTACCTCTGTGTCAGAACGCCGGCATTTTAAACATTCCAGTCTTATTTGTCAGATATTTTTCAAGGTTTATTTGTTTTTTGTAATATTTACAAATACTAATACTCAGTAACCATAAGGAATGTGAAGCGTGAAATTAACTCAAATGCTGGTTAAAGCTCTAGAACGAAATCGAGCTTGACATATGTATGGTAGAACTCTTTGTATGGTAAGCCAGGTAACTCTGTTATTTTCAGATCCCTTTATCTCTTTCTTGGATGTAAAATTCCTCCCCTACTATTCCTTTTTTTATTCTTGGGCGAAGTCAATGCCATCTAATAGGGAAACAAGTGTTGTCTCATAATGTAGTTCACGTCTACCAGCTAATCAGTCTCCGGTTATTTCGCTTGGATTATTTTCATACATATTACCAATCATAATGTTATGAGTTTTGTGTAAATTAGACGTAAATATTGTAAATAGGTATGAATTTTTGTGTATATATTGTAAAAATTTGTGAATAGTTTAATTGTAATGGAACCACGCGTCAGCGAGAAAAGACCGCTCAATTCAATTAACCACGTGATCTTCTTGGACTGAGCCAGCTGCCAATCATGTAAACACCACATGGACTCAATGTTGATGCTAACCAGAGGTGAACTTGACTCGGGTAATAGGGTGTAATCTAGGCTCTATCTCACCTGTTCTCTAGGCCTGTTACACTATGGCGTAATCGCGTGCCTTTTTGTTGTTGATGTTACCAATAAACCACATAAAAGACAACCTATGTCTTCACCCAGGCTACAATCTTTGCTATCAGATAAATTATTGTGTAATCGAGAAAGCCATAATTTATAACAAACTATATTTGATATATTGACTCATATCAATTTGATCTGAAGTTTTTATAATAATCATGTTGGTATTTCATTTGTAAGGAATGCATTTCAACAAATCCATCACACTACGAATTTTGGCAAAATAGATGTAAATATTGTAAATATTTATGAATTGTTGTGCAAATATTGCAAATATTTATGAATTGTTGTGCAAATATTGTAAATATCTGTAAATAGTTTAACTGTAATGGAATCGAGCGTCAGCGAGAAAAGACCGCTCTAAGGGGATTTACAACAGAAGATCGCCAAATTGGAATAATTTAGCGATGAAGTCGTTAGTGGTTTTTACTACAACCTAAAATGCGTTGTAGAAGCTAAGAAATGAAGAATTGTTCTTATAAAATGTTGGAGAAATTTCCAGATTTGCCTAGAACGAGCACGCTGTTTCTGAGTTTGCCCTGTCCACTTTAGTGGGTTGCTGTTTCAAAAGGCACGGCTTAAGTAGGGTAATCAAAACAGTTCGGAAAACGAGCTACGTTAGAGAAAGCTAGAACTATTAGCTAAAACAAAATTTATGCATAGCGGCTTTACTCTTTTTGAAGCGCGTTATATAGCTTTGCTGTTAACCGTGATTAGCTGATTCAATAGAGTTAATTCGCTGTGAATTTGTTGCTTGTTTTGAGAATATTTAATACGTGTTTTAAAAGACAATAAAGTCTGCATCTTCGTATGAGACAATAAAGTCTGCATTCTTGTGCGAGAATTATTTGTAGCAGTATATAGCGTTTTAAACTAATTCATTACTTCAAATACTATTTGATATTGCCTTCTAGTATTATAAAACATCAAAAATACTGCATTGAATGTATTATTAATCCAGTGTATTCCAATTCTTATTATTAATACGGTCTGATATTATGATTTTAAATATTTTAATTTCTAAAGGATATCCCAAAACTAAATAAAGGCTTGAATTTTCCACCATTCGGGTTATAAAGTGTTGAAAACCGTATTTAAAAAAAATCTGACAGTTGATTGTTTAGGATTAGTAAAAATGCAGTGCTACACTATAAAACAACGTGTTGAACAATATTTCAAAAATAATGAAAGTCTAGTGACTATAGTTCAAAAATTTGAAAATTGACTTTCTAGATCTTACGTTTTGACACCAATGGATTTCTTTTTATAGGGTTATTTGGAGTCAAAGGCCAATGCTAAAAAATCTACAAGCGTGTACAATTAAGAAGGACATTCAACGCAGCATTAATGAAATTCAGAAAAATTTATGCAAAATAGCCTTGCAAAATTTCTACAAAAGAGTGCATATATGCCCGGCAAAGTACTGGAGGCCACTTGCCCAGTTTGCTCTTCAATGAATAACCGCATCCTGTATTCTTGGCGATTCACTATACAGTTTAAAGGGGGGGGGAGCATGTTTTTTAATCAATTCAAATATTGCGTTAACACATTTTTCAATTCCTATTATTAGCTCACACTCTTTCGATATATATTCATATATCTTGTTCAAATTTCCAATCGTTGATAAAATACTTTTTATTCATCCACTCAAGTTCAAGTAAATTTTTTAAAACTTGTAGTTGGTGACATTTGACGTTAATACAGTTTTTTCAAATATTAATTCATTAGTTTTTTTTATTAATGACTTAAAAACTAACTTTTTCGCCAAAAATCTTCATTTCCCCGCAGCCAAAAAAGTAACGAATTCATTTTGTTATTTCCCACACAAAATGAGGTTAGGCTTAACATTTTTTTCGGTCTATTATTTCAAACGACTCTCTTTATTTTCTTAATGTTTGATGCATTTAAAATTGTCCATTATTAATCGATTTTTTAATATTCATTTTGAAGTACTTTCGAATTAAAATAATACTGAATGAAGAAAATTAAAACTTTCTCCTCTGCATTGCGTTGCCCCAACTGGCGTAAAAAATTTAAGCATTTTGAGGTGTTTCAATTGGCGTTGAAAATTCAACGCTAGTATAATTTTTGGATCAATTATTTATAGTAACTGTAGTTGCTAGGTCTGGTCTGCCTGGTTGGTTCGGCGCTGGATTTACATCCCCTTGGGCTGCGAGTTCGAACCTGCTTGCCGAAGATTCTCCATTTGTGGTGAGCGTTAAATCGGTCGTGGTCTCAAGTTTCTCCATGTCGAGAGTCGTACCCCTGGGGGTATTGGGTCAGAGGTGGTCGTTATCTGTTCCATATCTGTCTGTGAGGATTTTTGGTTGAAGTCCGTCCCATAAAAAGGGTTTGTGGCATGTGTGAGCTAGAAATCAAACTCCAGTCTTCGGGTGCACAGAGGTCCGTACCCTGAGAAGCTACTGCACCCCTCCTTCCGTTGTTAAGTGGAACATGAGAACAACAATAATTGTAATTTTCTAATACAGAATAACTAAAATAAAATATCTCTATCGACCTAAGTAGGAATTGACTTAATTTTTTAAAATTATTATTACTTGTTCTATCGCCCGACTTTCTGGCACAGAGGTAGCGCGTCTTTCTCGTGTTCTGGGAGTCCCGGTTTGGGCATGATTGTTATTCTGTGTGCTATCTGTGAAGTGTGTGACTGTGTCCCCCTTGAAAAAGGGGTTCTGCAAGTAAATGTGTGGTGAGCGTGTAGCTAACTCGTACTCTTGGCGCTACTTCAAAAACAAGAGAAGCTCCTTTCGGCCTAAATCTGCTGCTGTATCAGCAGGGGGTTTGTCCATAGGCAAGTGCCATAAGTAAAAATAATAACTTGTTATCTCATATAAAGTGCCATTTTTACTAACCCTAAACTTATTAGACTATCAAATGGTCTTCCTTTTTTAACATTTTACTACCTGAATGGTTGTTAATTCAAATCTAGCGTTAATTATGAGGCACTCTTTATATATAAATTTCTTGACAGCGACAAATGGCGATTGTAAATTAATTTCTACAAAGTTCTGGATAATCGGCGCTTTATTTTAATATTTTTCGTTTCTACTTCTTCCGGATAACATAGAGGTACGAGAGATAACATTTAAATGATATCATAACAATAATTAATAAAATAAATCTGCAAAGTTCTATTTCTATAAATCGGTTTCTTTTAGATAAAATATGCTATAATTTATCCGAAAATAGATGTTTTTAAAGGTTAACGTGAGACATCAAGTGCTAAACCAAAACTAAACAAGTAATATAAAAAAATTTAAAATCAGTTCCTACTTAGGTCAACAAAGAAAAATTATATTTTAGTTACTTTTTGTTAAAAAAAATACATTAATATAAATAATTGATCAAAAATTATACCTGCCCAAAACAAAATCAAGTTCATATCCGTTGAAAATTCAACGCGAATTGAGGCAACTCAAATGCATGTATTTTAGACGCCAGTTGGGGTAACACAATACAGATTAGAAATATTTAATTTTCTTTATTCTGTATTATTTTAATATGGAAGTATTTCAAAATGAATCGGAAAAATCGATTCATTAACAATGTTTATTTCTGAATGCCTCAATCATTAAGAAAATAAACAAAATAGTTTGAAATAATCGGCCGAAAACATGCTAAGCCTAACCTCATTAGACGTGGTGAAAAAACAAACTGAATTCGTCACTTTTTTGATGGCGGGTAAATGAAGATTTTGGACGACTTAGTTAGTTTTTACTTAATTAATTAAAAAATAATGGATTAGAATTTGAAAAAACTGATTAGTTACGTCTTATTAAATAATTACAATTATTATTCTCGTGTTCCGCTTTATAACGGAAGGAGGGGGAGCAGTAGCTTCTGAGGGGTATGGACCTTTGAGCACCCGAATAACGATCACCTTTGATTCAGCACCCCCAGTGGTATAACTCACGACGTGGTGAAATTTGTGACCAGATTCGAACTCGCAGCACAAGGGATGCGAATCCAATGCCCTACCAACCAGGCTACCCCGAACCTAACAATTACAACATCTATAAAAACGAGAAAATTAGTTTTTAATTAATAAATGAAAAATTAGCGATTTAATATTGGAAAAAAATGTATTAACGTCAAATGTCATCCACTACAGGTTTTAAAAAAATTACTTGAACTTGAGTGGATGAATAAAAAGTATTTTATTAACGATTGAAAATTTGAACAAGATATATAAATATATAGGGAGAGTGAGCTAATAGTATGAATTGAAAAATAAAAACCTTAAAATTATATTTAAAGTTAAGGTACGTTTAAGTTAATCTCTATTTAGATATGTCTTATATTTAGAAATTTTTAAACCTCTTCTCCGAGAATATCTATAAACGCAATGTCTCTTTATAAAGAAAAAAAATTCGTAAGCAATATTTTAAGAAGCACGTTTTTATCTGAATGCGCTACTGTTTCCGAAGAGTCCACTTTTCATCTAAGATCAGATGCTTATCATTATGCGACGATTAATCTGTGGGGGTCGTAGTACTATAATCAAAAGCACTGTTAATTTTTTCCCAGCAAGAGGTTAACCTTCATTTGTTATCTGACCAAGGTTATCAAACAAGGCGCCATCTTCTTCTTTTTATTTATTTATTTTTTTTCGCCATTGTTGCGAAACGCGCCATTTGGCGAAACGTTTAAAAAGAAAAAAAAATTACATTCATTGGAAAAACTTCCAGCCAAGATAAAAATAGAAAAAAAAAGTTCATGTCCGAACTTGTAGATTAGAATTTATATTCCGTAACTTTATGATATTTGAAAGCTGATTTGTTATCATGTCAGAACATGATGTTGTTTTGGGGAATGAGGTTTTCTGGCGTCAACAAAAATCCGTAGGAGAAAAATAATTTTTTTGTCATCTGCACGTGCATCTACAAAAATCAGCTTTTAATAACGCGTTGCCGTCGTTTAAAATTTAACTTATCTTTAAAAAAAAGTTAAATGACTACAGCAAATAAAACATAGAAAAATGTCATTTTGAGCACGCGATTGTATGAAATGAAATAAATAGGAAATGTGATATATTTTTTAAACAATCAATGCGAGACAAAGTTTTTCTGGATAGTTTGCAAGACTAAAGTGACTCATTCGATGAAACAATTAAAATGAATAAAAAATATAATTCAACTCGCACGAGCACGTGGTGCTTGGTCGTTCGGGAAATGATGTTCTGACATGATGCATTTAAATATGCATAGCAGATTTCATTTTAATCCTTTGTTTTGATTTGACTTCAATTTTTTTTCTAACTTTCATTGTATTCGAGTGTGATTGCTTTATTAGGAAAGAGAAGAAAGTCAAGCACGCGTTGTCTCGTGTCTGAAGGATGTCATCTGGTTTATGAGGCTTCCACCACATATTCTCCCGCCAGTGAATCGGTGGTGAGACGAAAGATGCATTTTGCACCAAGCGTATGGCGCGCGAGTGTGAGCTGTTGGTCTTGATGCTGGCTGTTGTTTCTAGTGTGTCTGACGACTTTTGCTGTAGGCAGATGGAGCCATAGCTGTTGTAAAAAGTCTTTTATTCAAAGTCGACATTCGGAGAGGAGATATGTAGGGCCGAACTCGCAATGTTAAGGTTGGTAACCGAGTAACATAACCAGTAGACAAAAGTAATTACTCATGTCTGAAGGATGTTATCTGATTGTCCGTTGGATGTTATCTGGCTTATGAGGCTTCTACCACAAGGAGATAGCACTTTTGTTAGACAGTATGCGAGATTGTTTAGAGGAGACTTTTCTGGCTGGCTACTTTCACATATACGTAACGTAAAATAAATAATTCACATATACTTAAGTAAATAACGTGCACGTAAAATATTGTAATCGACATAAAATACATTTAAAAAAAAACTTCGAATTCCAAATTTTTATGAATTTCCACATTTCAAACCTTACTGAGCCCAAAAAAACAAAGTTCAGAAATTATGTTTGTCTGCCTAATTGTCGCTCTGTCTGCATAGCTATTTGTCTGAATAACTCAAAAAAATTTCTATTTATTTTGAGCCGTATAAATGAAATTTATTTATGGGTTTTCCATTAAATTTGTAGATTTCTACCAAATTTCAACAGGAATCCATTATTTGGAAATTTGTCTACTTGTTCGTCCATCAGACTCCAATTAAACAAGATTTAAAATGCCAACAACTTTAAAATGTAAAGAGGGAGATAAATAAAATTTAATTCCTATATTGAACACCAAAAATGTAATTATCTATTACGTTTGGAACTAAATACATCAAATTTATTGATTGATCTGTAATTGTTTACACATGTAAACGCGCCAACTCTGAAACCCAGTGATTTAAAATAATGAAATTTTGTATGTAATCTTGAGGTTAGAATTGTAATTCTATGTCGAATTTTTAGCTACTTACGTATTATACCGTCCAACTTTATCGCCCAAATTTGAAGTCGTCGCCAATGAGCTGCTAAACCACCAATTATAACAATCTGGCAATGGTGTAATCCGTTGATCTTTATCTCCAAATTTAAATCCGTCGCCAAAGAGTTTCTAAACCGTTGGGGATCGTTGGCGAAGACGATATAATACGCAATTATCAATTTTTATTTCGATCAGTCGGAAAGAAATGTCTAAAATACGTATTCGATTTTTTATCACTTACGTATTCACTGCATGCAAAGGATTAATTGATAAAAAAAAATCGCCAAACAGTACAGTAAAAATGCTCTTATTCTTACCAAAGATCGATATTTCCTAATTATTGCTCTCCAGTAACGTTCTGTCAACATTCCAGTTTCTTTTTGTAACTTTTCTACAATGCACAAATTTCATATCTGGGAGGTTAAAAATAAAAATCTGAGCACTCATGATTGTAATAGTTTTGACCAATGTCCATATTTTCATGGGAGCATTCAGAATATAATAATTTTATTACAAAGTAATGGTGGACATTTCAGGCAAACTCCTACTGCAGGTTATAATGTAAAGTATGATGAAGTGTCGAACTAATAATATTTTGCTCTGAAACTCATTTATCATAACTGCGCCATTCTATAAGGTAAATATAGATAGAGATAATAGCGTCTAAAATAGACATAGACAGATAAGAAGATATAGGTAGAGATAATAATAGATATAGAGTAGAGAAGATAAGTATTGCTAGAGATTGGTGGCGTGGGTACAGACACGACCTTCGTAATACAAGGCCTCACAACTTGTTTGTGACGTCACACGGTGTGGATGATTGACTGTAGTGAGCAGAATCCCCTCTTCCTCGATATTTATGTAGATTTTAAATTCATTAATAATTACTTAAATTAATTACTTTTATTTCATAAAATAGCTCATTCTTCCCAATGGTAAGACATTTTGCTTGTATAAAATTCAAGATGATTTATTTTTCCCCAGCGTCAAAAAAGCAACAGAATGGTAAAAACATCTTAAGATCCTCTATAGCTTATTGACCATTTAATGACATTCAAATTTTCTAAGATGTGAATCAAAATGCATATTGGATATATTCATTCTGGTATTATTATTTGTTTTCTTCTTGTTTTAATAGTCAATTTTTTATTTTATTAAAAATCATTTTATCTTTTTGTTATAAAGTTTTTTAAAAGCTTAAAATTTATCATTAAAACTTTTAGATTTTTTTTAGTTTAGTGGTAGGTAATACATGCATTTCATATAAGGTAAAATAATTGTTTACTTCTCAAATTAATTAAATGATTCCAAATGTAATTTTAATATAAAATTTAAATTTTACACCAAATAATTCAAAAATAAATTACTTTAACAGATTTGTTTTTTCACATTAAAAACTGCTTTCATTTTATATATTTGCAATTCATAAAACTTTATTATATCTGAATTTACCAAAAAAGTAAAATAAAACACAAATGGGAAAAAAAAAATCACACACTATTAAAATCATAATATTTTATTTTCAGAAAGACAATAACTAAATACATTTGTTTTCAAAACTTTATTATAAATTTCATACAGACAAATGAAAGTAAAGTTAAAATACAAAATTACTAATAAAGTTAATTACAATATTAAAAAAATTATGATAAAAGTCGATTAACAATTTAAACCAATATTACGTGTTATGCTTGAAAGTTAATATGCAATATGTTCATTAAATATATTTAAAACCAACTGAACATTTTGCCTTTCCATTTATTTGATGGAGCAAGTGCTTTAAAACTTAATTTAAAACCATATTTAACAAAGCTATCAGATTCTAAGTTATATAAATCTCTTAAAGTTAAAAATCGAGTTGTTTTAAAGTTGGCTATATCTTTTATTTCATGAACTAAATCATAATTAGGATAGAAGAAACATTCGCCATCATTTATTTTTATTTAACCAGTTGTTTCTCATACACTTGAACAAATGAACAGGGTCTACAACAAAGAAGAGTAGTCTTAATTTATTAACTGGGTGAGGATAACAATAAGATAATTCTGGTGGATCAATAAAAAATCCAACAGCTTTCCTATTAACAATTATCTGTAATAATACCAATAACGGTAAATCCAACCCAACAATGACTTTTTAAATAAATTCATACAAAATTTTCCCCGATATAGAATGCACTGGCAGAACATGTACATCTTTATATTGGGATGCAATACTTTTGATCATTAAAACTTGGGCACTGGAAGCAGAAGTTTCAGAATCGTATGACATACCAGTTACACAACTGCCTTTATAGTCAAAATATTCCTTTATGTGCACTTTATCTAACAATAAAGTCACAAT